>BSBK01000834.1:2500-92500 GCA_027943335.1 Chamaecyparis obtusa | reverse complement strand
TTCCTAACCTTGGGGTAGCATGGGAACTGTAGACACCTAAATCTGATTACACAATTAAGTTATCTTATTTAGCTCTCTCCTAGGGCACTGATTAATTAAATATTAATTATTTAATTAATTTATGTCATCCCCTAGTTAATTAATTTAGTTAATTAACTATAATCTAATTAATTATCTAAATGACAACCTATAGTCTGATAATTAATTAAAATATCTTTCCTTTATTAATTTAAATAAATGTATTCATCTATTTAAAGTAATTCACAAATCCCATTTTCCTCCTATTTTGGAATTAAATAAAGCATTTAATCCAATTTGAGCACATGGCTCCTAACTTTAACCCCTAACCTAACCAATCCCAACCACCTAACCTTGAGTTCTTACTCAACCCAACCCATGCACACATGCTAATAATCCTTAAGTAGCTAATGACTCATAATTAGCTAATCCAATCCTCCACTCATTCTCTCTCCTCCCATCACATCCTCCTAATTCTTCCACTTGTCTCCTAATCCAAGCCTAATAATTCCCTAAACATTTGCACAATCATAATCTATGGATTAAGAAATCATAACCCAACCCAAGTCAACTCTCATGTCACGTCCTCACATCCCCCAACTCTCTCACCTCATGTCAACCTTAAATGCTCTTACATATCCCTTACACACTCCATCTCCTTCTTACACATTTGTCCCCTCTCACATCTCCCAAGATGGTCACATTCCCCCATACTTCTCAACCTCCCTCCTTGTGACACATGTCACAATGAGAGGCATTTTAGAAAGCACAATCTATGTGCTCTCTCTCAAATGCATCTCCACCCTTGGTGTAGGAGCACCCAAGCATGATCACACAAGGAACACTTCCCACTCTTTACAACTTTTTAGATTGATAGGTTAAATTTTAATAAGCCTACTTGTAAGACCTAGTCACCCTCGATGTGACTATAAACCATGGGTTTTTGAATATGGTCCCAAGGAACATTTAGGATGCTAGGTTTCCTAGGTGTCTTTTCAAGTTATTTAATAACAAGGCTTAGGCCTATAGGCTCATTAAGAGAAATAATACAACATTTTGTAAAAGTTGCAATAATGTAAGAAATGTTATCGGCAACTTCTTTGGAAAGTTGCTACCGACCTATTACACAACCGCTCAGTGGTCACAACCATTTAAAAAAATGGTTGGATCCATTGAGGGAAGTCTTCATATAGCCCTTACAAGTGGGTGGAAGATGAGGGTTGTTGAATAGTACAGATACTCCATGTAATTTTTGCATTCAATAAATAAAAGATCCCTATTTTCTCTAAATTTTGGATTTGAAACACTTTGTGTATGGATTTGCGCAAATGTGTAGGAAGAACTTTGGTTGATCTAACATGTATTATGAAGTAGGACTCCATTGCACTTAGTTTGGATCAGTTTGTAGATTGGAGTCGAGAGTTGGAGGAGTAAGTTTCTGGGTTTTTAGGAAACCCTCCTGGACCAAGGTTTTGGTCAAAAATGCCCTAACTTGCGTTTCCTTTGTGGGACTCCCATGCGAAGCTGGGGAATGCAAGTAGGAGCAATGTATTTTGATTCCTCTAGAGCGCAGGAGAAAGGGGATTGTTTGGAGAAGTTTGTTTGCAGATTCTACACCAAGCATCTCTATGTGCTCGGTTTAGGAAATGAAGAACTAAAGTGACAGAAGCACTTCGGGGGTGGATAAAAGCAATATGAAGGCAGATTATTTTCACTGTGGGAATTCCAACACTATTGTATTTGGTAGTCAACCTTGTATAACCAACCGGTGAAGTTTTCTTTCATCAACCGAGTTGGTTAGCCCTATCGGGACTAATAGACCATGAGTCATTAAGTGTTGATCTGTATTTAGGATCTTAGGATCTCAAGATTTATTACAAGTCATTAAAAAGGGTGTCTAAACATAGTTTTTTTCCTTAGTTTTCTTGCGAAAAACTAGAACTAGAACCCTAAAACCTCGTCGGAAGGCTATAGGCTCGGCAAGGTCTAAACTCTTAGACTTGTTATTTTAAATTCAGTTGTGTTGTGGAAATCACTCCCATAGAAGACATTTGTTCATGTATGGAACCTTTCCACCCCCTTATCAAATTTGTATGTTCCCATTAGAAAGAATAGTCAATAAGGCATTTTGCGGTAAGCAATATCGAGTGTCAGGAAATCACTTGGTAAAGCTACCAAGCCCACTCGATTAACATAGGTACCAAGCATCGACCGAGTATCAATCGAGCACCAGTAGAACCCGAGGGAGTACAAGCTAGTTGGAGACACTAAATCCTTCTGTGAGGATAGTGTAATCGTGGTTGTTATAGGATCTTCTAAAGGTGTAGAGCACTCTCATAAGCCCACTTTGGGTTCATAACAACAACGAGGGTTCATAACAACACCGAAGGTCTCACCATTTACCGAGCTGCCTAAATAGGTGAGAGTTCTATGTCAAGTGGTATCAGAGCATCTAAGATCCTTAGGGTAAAGATATACCAGTACCATGGAAGGAGAAGATGATGGAGGGTTGTCGTCAAGGATGACCAATGAAGAGATAGTAAGATACTTGAAAGAGCAAAGGACACACTGTGATGATCTGAGTGACATTGATATGCAACAGATGAGGCAAGAGATGGACAAGCTGAGGGAAGAGCTTTAGAAGAGAGGTAGTGGAAACTCTGAAGATTTATAAGCAAGGAGTGATGAAGAACCCCTTGATTAGGAGGAACAAGAATGTCCTATAGACTAGAGGCTACTTATGAAGACTCTAAAATCTATGGAGAGGAGAACCATGGATGCCAAGCTTGAGTTGCCTACATACAATGGGAAGATGGACCTAGATGCTGCAATGGATTGGGTGGATGCCCTAAATATTTTCTTTGATTGCGAAGACATCCTTGAGAATCAGAGGGTGAAGATTGTGAAGTCAAAGCTCAAAGGCTCTGCACTCACATGGTAGAACTTAACTCAAGATGATAGGGTGAAGAATGGAAAGAATCCAATCACCACTTGGAAGAAGATGGTGACCCTACTTAGGGAAACTTACATCCCTAAAGATTATGAAGTCCAACTGTTATAGACTGAATTTGCACCCTTAGTTCAAGCTCTCGTAGTCTTGATAACTCAGTATAACAAGGGAATCATCTCAAGGTTGTGGGACCTTTTGCTAACCGAGATGAGACCTCCAGATTCTAGGCTGGTTCCTCTTGGATAATCACCCTGATTTGCTCTTAACAGGAAAGTAAAACTTTTAAGGGGAAAGGGATAGAAGGAGTGCATGAAAAGAAATGACTGAAAGCAAATCTATCCTACTAGGTGATGCACCGAAACTAGGGTTTGGATCTCAGTATAGAGGGATGAAACCAGTGATAGAAATAGGTCTAGGAGATTACAACTTGCTGAATTGGCTTGCATGAGTGTTTCATGGAAGGGTTTGCAAACAAAAGAGGTTGTTCAAGGAAAGAGAAAGATTCTTTCACAACAACAAGGCTCTCAGGATTTAGACATCAATCCATAACCTGCAAACAGACATTCACTCCTATAGCTCGATGCAGGATTGAGACAAGACTGTTAGGGGCTAAAATATACCCACAAAACATCTAAATCAGATCAAAACAAAATAACACACATAGCTACAAAAAGCAAGAGGAATCAAGAAACTAAGATACCACTAAAAGCATTCATAAACTCAATCCAATAAGAGATAAGCCAAATAGGAAAGCATAAGGACAAGAAAAACATGTCACAGAATACTTTGCAATGTCTGAACAATCAATGAGAAATTACAAGATGTAAAAGAACTAGAGAGCAAAAATGTTGCAAATGGTTCTCCAAGAAAAAGACCTTTTCTTTTTTACAAAATGCCAAAAAATCTCCACACTATTGGCTCCAAAAAACACTATATACACTCTCTGCACATAGGCAGGAATCAAAAAAAACTTTTAGGGCTACATAAATCTGCATTATAATAATCATCCCTAAAACAAGTCACCTCTGATCATAAATGCCTCTCTGCAAAATCATAGCCGATCAGATACTCTGTTTCGTGCCCATGCCCTGTACCGTAATCAACCTATAGACACAAAGGCCTGGATTCAACAACCTCCCTGCAAGCCCATACTACCATGAATGCGCAAAATCTGATCCCATACTGGAAAGGACTCAAAATGACGCCTTAAAAAAAAAAACTCTACACATTCCTCTAACTGCAACTGCCCTGGCGACATAAATTTTTTGAACTACCCGCGCTCGCAACATTCACCTTGGAAGAAAGTCTGCCAAAACAGGCTACATCTATTTAACAAAGCAATGGTCGCATGATCGCATGAGCCAAAAGGCCTTCATGTGATCATGCGACAATTTTTTTGAAAACTGTCGCTCTTCGCCACAAAATGACACCTCGGGCCCGAAAAATCTACCACCTACCGAGCCTTTGCCACGTGGTCCAATCGGAACTGACCACATGCCTTGAAAAGTCAGCGGTCGCATGATCGCATGTGGCTAGGAAGGCCGCATGAGATCATGCGACAACCCTTAGGAAACCCGCCTCCGCTTTGACAAATGCTCGGGCTTACGATCGCATTGCAAAATTAACTCAACATTTACCTCAGGTTCCAATCTCTTTTCAGTCACGGAATCGTTTAATACTTTAGCTAACCTCGGTTAAGTCTGGCGAACGTGAGATATCCTTTAGTCACTGAGTCGCTAGATATATCTTAACCCTGGGCCCATCTTGGGTTTACTTCCCCATATTCGCCAAGTCACGCTATCCTTTTCTTAACCCTGAGTTCCTTCAGCGACTACGCGAAAACCATCAACCGCGCAACCGCACAAAGCTTTACCAACCTTGAGCCTAGAACCACTACGTGGCACTCCCCCATTTGGTTTGACCACCACATAAGCATCACTCGGGACCCACCAGATAACATACTTGCCAAACCTCACCATGTGGCCCAATAGGAGCCGACCACATGGCCCTGAAAGGTCAGTGGTTGCATGATCGCATGCGGCCAGGAAGGCCGCATGAGATCATGCGACAAGATTTAGAAAATAGCCACTTTCCACAAATGCTCAGGCTCACAAGATCTACCACATGGCACGCCCTCATTCATCCCGATCGCTACCCAACAAACACCTCGGCACCCCTGGCACAGGACCCACCACAACCGCAAGATTCCCATCTAATGGTTGTCGCATGATCGCATGGGATCAGAAGATCCCATGAGATCATACGACCACCGTCGAATCTCCTCGCTCTTGTGCCAATGCTTAGAAACCTCGGGCCCCACCTCCAACTGCGCAACTGCGAACCACCGCTATAAAAACCGCTAACGGTTTGTCGCATGGTCGCATGGGCTCGGGAGAGCCCATGCGATCATGTGACAAACCGCACGATGCTAACCACCGAACCACTGGCGGTACCATCCCCTGAACCATCGCCGACCACCACCCTGTTGAAAGAACTAGACCCATCGAAACCGCTAACGGCTCATCGCATGGTCACATGGGCTTGGAAGAGCCCATGTGATTATGCGACAAACCGCATGGCGTTAGTCACCGACCGTTGGACGAACCCTGCAGACTGCCTGTCGCATGGTTGCATGTGGTCAAGGGGCCGCATGCGATCATGTGACCAACCACATGATGCTTCCCCCACAACCACAGGTGGTTAGCTGATGATTGTTGGCCGGTTATCTTGTCTACCAATCCCCTATTGACTGCATCAACGGTTGTCGCATGATCTCATGGGATTAGAAGATCCCATGCGATCATGCGACAGTCGTTGGATCTTTTGCACTGGTACAGCCTTATGCAATGGGACCCGCCACATCAGAGTTGCGCGCTTAGGGAAAAATGCAGATGTCAGAGAAGTGTAAAGTGCGGAAGGGGTCGAAAACACAGAAGGTTTTCGATTCGAGGTCAAAAACACGCTAAATTTTTAGAGCTGAGAGGTTGAAAACATACTAAATTTTTGGACCAAAAGGTAGAAACATCTCGAGCCTGTAGAGAGGAGGTTGAAAACACACTGGGTTTTCAACATTTTGAGCATTTCTTTTGGAAAATAGGACTGTGGCCGAAAAAGAAAGACAGGGAATCTTTTGGGCAACATTTTGGCAACCTCTGCGGGATGTCAGCCTGCTAGACATAGACTAGTTGCCTTGACTTAATCTATTGGGCATGGGGTCACTTCTTTTGAGCTCAAAAACTTTCAGAGACAAAAATTGAACCGGGATGACAAACTTGTGCATGCACACTTCTTGGAAAACAGGGAAAAACTAAACTAGGAAGCTGGAAGAAAGCAGGGAAAATATTTACAAGGATTTACAAGAAGGACTTACAGAGAAGGATTAACTTCAAAGCAAGGCTTCAAGTGGAAACCATTCACTGAGATTGGCAGGGCATCTCCTTCAAGGGTTGAAAGCTGAAAGTGTTGGATCCTCTGCACTCTGTTATAACAAATGGCCCACCCCAAAAGGAATAAAACTTTGTTTGCTTGCCAGGTTTTGACCTGAACTCATCCCATCTGAGAACTACATCTCCAACCTTGAAGTTTCTGACCCTGGCTCTTTTATCAAAGCTTCTTTTTGTTTGATTCTGATGGAATGCCATATCTTGCATCAATTTATCTCTGATCTCTTCTAGCTCCATCAGCTGGGCATATCTGGTTTGTATAGGATCACTTTCCTCAAACAGGGCATATTGAGTGGCCAAGTCCAAGGCTGGTAATTTGGTTGAAATAGATAACCTAGCCTCTCTACCATACACCAACATGTATGGGGAATTACCAATGATTTTCTTTGGGGTAATTCTATCTAACCACAAGGCAGATTTCAATTTAGTATGCCAGTCCCTCTGACTGTCTTGCAGGGTCCTTTTGATTATTCTAATCAGATTTTTATTTGTTGATTCTGCCAAACCATTCCCCTGAAGATAGTAATTGGAACTTATATTCAGACAAATGCCCCTTTTGACTGCCCACTCTGAGACTTTGAGGTCTGTAAATGCTAATGCATTATCTGAAACTATAGAATCTGGAATGCCAAATCTATGAATGATGTCATCATAAAAACTTAAAACAACACTCTCATTAGCTTCTTTTAAAGCAACTGCCTCTGTCCACATAGTGAAATAATCGGTTGCAGTGATTATCCACTTGTGTCCTGCACTAGATGGAGGGTTAATCATGCCAATGAAATCTATACCCCACTTCATGAAGGGCTGCTCTATTTTGACTGGCTGTAAGGGCAGAGCTGCAAATCTTTCTTTCCCTGCAAAAATAGCACATTTGACGCATCTTCTAACATAATCATGACTATCTTTGAAGATAAATGGCCAATAGTATCCAACCCTCATGATCTTAAAAGCTGTAGTCCTAGGAGAGAAATGGCCACCAGAAGCTCCATCATGAAACTCGAATAAGACATCTGCAACCCTTTCCGAATCTATGCATCTTAGAAGGACACCATTGTGATCTTTTTTGAAAAGAATTTCATCTACTAGCACAAAAGGAATAGACTGTAACCTATAATACCTCCTTTTTGCTGAATCTAGCCCAGCAGGATATTGTCCTATCTTCAAATAATTGATCATATTAGGCAACCAGCTAGTTGCCTTGGCTTGTTCTCCTATAGAATGCACCACCAGAGATGCATCTATGTATTCCAATTTTTTTGAACTTCCATCTTCTGCCAGATGCTCACAAAGACCTCTTCCTCTAACCAACTTGGTAATCTGAACATCTATGTCATATTCCATCACCTTAGTGATCCAACTAGCTCTTTTTTCATTTAGGTCCTTAGAAAGCAAAAATTCCTTGACACTTGGATGAGTAACCATCAAATGCACCTTGTTATGGGTCAACAAATGTCTGAATTTTTTGAGGCTCTTTACCATAGCAAGAACATGCTTTTCTACAAAAGAGTATCTTTATTCATACTCTTCTAAACCTTTTCTGAAGAAAGCAATAGGCTACTCCAATCCTTCAGCATTTTCTTGAGTCAACATTGCAGATATAGCATCACGACCCCCATAAGCATAGAGGTCAAAATCCTTACTAAAATTTGGGTTTAGGAGAGCAGGAGCCTCTGTCAAGGCCTCTTTAATGGCTTGGAAGTTAACTTTTCCTTCTTTGGTCCAACTAAAGGCTGAACTCTTCTTCAACATGGTTGTTAAAGGCTTGAGTAACTTTGCAATGTTAGGCAAGAATCTCTTAACAAAGTTAATCTTTCCTATGAAAGATTGGAGACTTTTCTTGTGATGCGGTAATGGTAGTTCTAAGATGGCTGCAATTCTCTCAGGGTCCACTGTAATTCCTTCTTTGGATACTATATATCCCAATAGCTTTCCTTCATGAACTGCAAACACACACTTCTTGGGATTAAGGGATATCCCAAATTCTTTGCATCTTTCAAAAATCTGCCTCAATTGTCTGATGTGGTCTACCGCATGCTTTGAGTAGATAGTTATGTCATCTAGGTAGACCAACACAAACTTGTATATGAGGCCCTTAAAGGCCATATCCATTGCCTTTTGAAATGTAGCACCTGCATTTGACAAACCAAAGGACATCTTCTGATATGCCATGGTTCCCCATTTGGTTGTAAATGCAGTCTTATATTGATCCTTTTTTTTCACTAAGATTTGATTGTATCCTGAATAGCCATCCAACAATGAGAATCTCTCAGATCCAGAGACACATTGCAGAATTTTTTCCATAGAGGGTAGTGGATGGCGGTCTTTTAATGAGGCTCTGTTCAAATCTCTGAAATCAACACATAACCTCAGCTCTCCATTCTTTTTCCTGACAGGAACAAGGTTGGAAACCCAACTAGTATGTTTGATGGGATAGATGATGCCACTTTCTATTAGTTTAAGTACTTCCTTATGCATAAGTGGTTCAAGCTTGGGATTAACAGGCCTTTGCTTCTGCCTTACTGGTTTAGCATTAAGCTCCAATTCAATAGTGTGCTGAGCAAGGGTAGGATCAAAACCCTTGAGGTCTTCATATCCCCATGCAAAAACATCACTGAATTCCCTGAATAATTTAGTGTAAGCTTGCTTTTCTAAATTAGTGTTTGCTTTTCCAAATTGTAGGCTCTTACCTGGTTCCAACTCTAATTCAACACAGTGTTCCTGTTGGACTACCAGGCCAGCTTTATTTTTCTTGACTTCATCATCCTTGTTGAAGATAGTCTCTAAGGTAACAAGACCTTTAGACATCTTATTAGATTTAAGTTGTATCACTTGGTCACCATAGCTCTATGATAACCTCTTTTGATTGTGCCTTGAAAAGACATCTTCTTCAAACAAGAACTACATAATTTGTTCATCACTGTCAAACACTTGCCAATTGATATTGTTATTTGGAATTGAAGGTCTGACAATAATCTTGATGTGTTGCTAATCTGTCTCTTTTGAAATGCTATTGGGGATGTCAAACTGAGATCCAATAGCAGCTAACCTATCAACATTTTGATTTAATTTTTTAGGGATAGCAACAATATTGAAAGCATGGAAATCTTCAATTGCATCCCAAACTCTATGTTTGTATGCTTTCATGACATCATTTTTGGTTGCACTCATCCCTCTTACTTGGCTGACAACAAGTTCACTGTCACCATATACTTTTAACACTTTAAGCCCTCTTTTTTTGGCCCATTCTAGTCCATTGACCAGACTTTCATACTTTGCAGTGTTGTTGGTGCAGGAAAAACCAAATCTAAAGGCAGTGTAATACCTTTCTCCTTTTGGGGATACCAGCATAGCACCACCACCAGAACTGTGTCTACTTCTAGCTCCATAAAAAAAAAGCTCCCAGACCTGACTATCCTGATCATCTGAATCAGTGTATTTTTTGAGAAGGCTTGGTTCTATGGCTCCACTTTCTTGAATTAGATAACTCCCCAAACCAAAATCCCAAACAAGACTCTCTTGGATCTCCGAGGTTCTTTCATCTAGGAGAATATTGGGGATACTCTCTATTTTGGTGCTTGCTTCACTAATGGTTGGGAAATCATTATCATCAAATATAGGACAATTAGTATTGATGGAATTGGACACATATGGCTCTATATGATGTATTGCTAAGGCTTCTAATTTAATGGTGACTTTGGTACCATACCTTGTATGAAAGAGCATGTGAGACCAGTCAGAAGAAAGATAACCTCCTATCTTGGCTATGAACTCTCTTGAGAGACATATGACAAACAATGCAGGGAGATCTATGATATATATGTCGAGGAGAATGGAAAAATTAGGACTAGCATGGAGAATTAGACTGGTATCGTTGGCCACACCTATAGTACTGACTGAGGATCCATCAAGCTGTGTAACCTTCTTTTGGAAGGGTTCATATTTAAGTCCTAATTGATCAACCACTTTCTTGGGCATTACAGTGCTAGTAGCTCCACTATCTACCATACAATTATGCACTAAAGATTTCCCAATAATTAAAGATACGTAAAAAGGAGGTGGCTTTAAATTCCTACCTTGCATGGTACTGGCCTTGGAGTTGCTAGTTGGAGTCTCCTTTTCTTGATCAGTGTTGACCAACACTATTTTTGTAGTTTCTTTTGTAGGTTGAAGATTTGCTTTCTCTCTCATGGCCTTCTCCAAAATTTCAAGTTGTCCTGGAATAGACAAAGAGTCCCACATAGACATGGTGACATTCACCTTCTTCATGTTGTCTACAATTTTATAAGGTGCCACAGTGTGTTCTCTTTGTTGAGCTTTTATTATGATGGGTTCAGCTTCTTTTGGAACTTGGCCTTCTTTGCTTGAGGTGACAGGGGCCTCCTTGGATGTGATAGGGGCAACTTGCTGCAGTGGCTCTATAGATGTAGTGGCCTTAGCACTCGAATCTGTTCTCTCCATGTCTTGGGCTCTTCTCTTTGCTCTTGTGTAGGCAAAAAAAGTAGCTTCATCATTGACTCCATTGAAATCTGGTTGCTCCCAATTGAAAAGAGCAGTCTCATTCTCTTATGTTTCTTGTTGAGGAGTTGTCGCACTAGAAGGAGCTTCTGTTTGAGCCTGTGAAGCATTTTGAACCATTAGTGCTTGGTTCATCCATCCATTAGAACACGTAGCTTGATTGTGGGGCTGATTGCAAGGGAAACACCATTCATTATCCATGGCCATATTGTTTTGATTGGGAACCATATCCCTGACTGGATTTGTGAAATTAAGAGGTGCAGGGTTATACGGTTGGAATGGTCTTTGGTTAAAGTTTTGTCTTTTCCCTTGATAGCCTCCTTGATATGGTGGCCTATTTTTTTGATAAGGCTGTCCTTGATTTTGGTATTGCTGATTAGGACTTTGGCCTTGTGATTCGAAGGGTGGCCTGATGCCTTGGTTTTGTTTCTTCAAGTTTGTGACCTCTTTGGTTAGAGTCTGCAGCAAGTTTGTCATTTATTGCATACTAGTTTGCTGACTACTCTTCACCTCTTGCAACTCTTGGGAGAAATTTTTTGCAGCATGTTCTTGACCACTAGTACTAGCTTAAGGTGCTGATATTGTGGGGATAGGGGTAAATGGAGGTACTTGTGCAGGTGCAATGGGCTGAAGACTAGGGAAGATATGCATAGGAGGTCTTCTCTGTATCATGCCTTCTTGGATCAAACAATTTTCAGCCTTGATAGTAGTGTCAAAAGCTTGGGGTAAAGTGGTACCACCCATAGACTGGATCATGACAGAAATTTGGCTATTTATACTTTGCAAGTAGTACAGGAAGGCATGGTCAGCTAATGGCCTTACAGAGACTAGGATTCTATTCCATGTTTTAAGGAACCTACTATTATAATCTGTCATTTGCTCTTGAGGGTCTCTCTTTATAGTTGTTAATTGCTCAACCAAAGACAAATTATCTGATTTATCCTCAAAGTGCTTGATTAATGCATCTCCTCATTCATCCCATGAAGTAATAGAACCAACAGTTAAAGTTCTAAACCATTCTAGAGCCTTACCTTTCAGAGATGCTGCTAACAATTTGGTGGCCACATCCTCTTGAGTAATGTTGTGTATGCTGCAAATGGTGGTCACATCTCTTATGTGCTCAAAGGCTATTGTCTGTCCCTCCCCTGTGAAATCAGGTATACTCTTTAATGCCACCAAGGGCACATCATGATGCACTACAAAATTTAAGGGGCTCCCTTGATTGAAAGGTGCAAAGGCAAAATTTCTAGCCATTGTAGGAGGTGTAACCTAAAGATTAACAACTGTATGAGCTGTATTTGCTAGACCTGGATTTCCTTCCTCTTCTAGATCTCTAGTCAGAAATCTGCCTCTTCTTCTGAAATGAAAGAGGAGAGGTCTCCTCCCTAAAGTATCAGGAGGTGTAGATTGGATTCTTCTTGCAGGAGATTCTCTCTGAGTTGACCTGCCTTTGTAGCTTCTTTTCAAGGGCAACTCTGAAAATTTAGCAGGCTTTGAACTTCTAGTCTCAATCTTTCTCATAAACCTTAAACAAGGTTGGCCTAAATCTTTGAAACTAGTGGAGTCGCCAGATATGCTTGGTAGAACAACCTCTAAAGGTCTGTATTATGCAATCTGCATATCAGAGATAACACAATCTTCAACAAATGAACTTCTTTGTTGTCCCACCGGGCATGCCAGAAATGTTATACACTGAATTTGCACCCTTAGTTCAAGCTCTCATAGTCTTGATAACTTAGTATAACAAGGGAATCATCTCAAGGTTGTGGGACCTTTTGCTAACCAAGATGAGACCTCCAGATTCTAGGCTGGTTCCTCTTGGATAATCACCCTAATTTGCTCTTAACAGGAAAGTAAAACTTTTAAGGGGAAAGGGATAGAAGGAGTGCATGAAAAGAAATGACTGAAAGCAAATCTATCCTACTAGGTGATGCACTGAAACTAAGGTTTGGATCTCAGTATAGAGGGATGAAACCAGTGACATAAATAGGTCTAGGAGATTACAACTTGCTGAATAGGCTTGCATGAGTGTTTCATGGAAGGGTCTGCAAACAAAAGAGGTTGTTCAGGGAAAGAGAAAGATTCTTTCACAACAACAAGGCTCTCAGGATTTAGACATCAATCCATAACTTGCAAATAGACATTCACTCCTATAGCTCGGTGCAGGATTGAGACAAGATTGTTAGGGGCTGAAATATACCCACAAAACATCTAAATCAGATCAAAACAAAATAACACACACTACAGAAAGCAAGAGGAATCAGGAAACTAAGATACCACTGAAAGCATTCATAAACTCAATCCAATAAGAGATAAGCCAAACAAGAAGGCATAAGGACAAGAAAAACATGTCACAAAATACTTTGCAATTTCTGAACAATCAATGAGAAATTACAAGATGTAAAAAAACCAGAGAGCAAAAATGCCGCAGATGGTTCTCCAAGAAAAAGACCTTTTCTTTTTTACAAAATACCAAAAAATCTCCGCACTACTGGCTCCAAAAAATACTATATACACTCTCTGCATGTAGGCATGAATCAGATGTAGAAATGGGGGAAGAGACAATGGACAAATCAGATGTTATAACCGCAATCATACATGGCACTATACCAATAGATGTCCGGATAGAGACAAGTAGAATAACCCAAGTGAAAGAAGAGCCAACCTAGTACAAGAAGATGATGTTGACAATGTGAGAGACTGTATATGAGAAGATGGAGTAAGCCTCATGATGAAGAGGACTTTGATCCAAGCACCAGTACCAGTGGAACCTCCCCAAAGAAAAAGTCTTTTCAGAACCAACTGCAAGAGCCACAGAAAGGTATGCAAGTTATTAATTGATTTTGGTTCTACTGAAAATATTGTATCTAAGGAAATGGTAGATAAATTAAAATTGGAAAAGATACCCCACCCAAACCCATCCCATGTATCTTGGTTGACAATAGGCTAGCAGACCCTCATAAATGAACAAGCTTGGGTAGATTTCTCTATTAAAGACTATAAGGATAGAGTCCTTTGCGATGTTGTAGATATGGATGTATGTCACCTTTTGTTAGGATGTCCATGGTAGTATGATCTATAGGTTAAACATGATGGAGTCACAAACAAATACCAAATTGTTCAGAATGGTCACAAATACAACCTTCTCCCTCTCCCTGATCCTCCGCAAGAATAACCAAAAGAATAGTTAGTCATGCTTGCAGGATAACAAGAGATGATAAGTACTATTCAAGATTCTAAGGTAGGATATACCCTAGTCCTTAAGCCAAAGGAGAAGATAGTCCACAATGAAGTACCGAAGGAAGTAGATAGTCTACTTCAGAAATAGAAAGGCATAGTTGCAGGAGACACACCGGATGAACTCCCACCATTGAGGGATATCTGTCACCAAATAGATTTTATCCTAGGTGATTCCCTACCTAACAAGGCTGCTTATAAGCTCATTCCTGATCAGAATGCCGAAGTCACTAGACAAGTTGGTGAATTGTTGACCAAAGGACTCATACAAAAGAGTCTCAGCCCTTATGAAGTCCCAAGTGTTTTGGCCCCTAAAAAGGATGGCAAATGGAGACTATGCACCGAATCTAGGGCAATAAACAAAATTACAATAAGATATAGATTCCCTATACCCAGGATTGAAGATCTTCTAGACCAACTTGGAGGAGCATGTTACTTCTCAAAAATTGACCTTAAATCTGGTTACCATTAGATAAGGATAAGGCCCGGTGATGAGTGAAAAATTGCATTTAAAACCACTGAAGGATTGTATGAATGGCTTGTGATGCCATTTGGCCTTAGTAATGCTCCTAGCACCTTCATGAGATTAATGAATGAAGTGCTTCAAGATTTCATTGGAAAGTTTATGGTGGTCTATTTAGATGACATGTCTTAATCTTTAGTGGGACTCTGAAGGAACACATGAGATGAAGAAAGTTCTCCAAAAACTACATGAGAAGAAACTATCTATCAACTTGGAAAAGTGTACATTCATGCAATAAGAGTTGATATTTTTGGGTTTTGTTATTTCAAGGGGCACATTGAAAATGGATCCTAAAAAGGTAGAGGCTATCATTAATTAGCCCATACCAAAGACTCTGGGAGAAGTCAGGAGCTTTCATGGATTGGCTACCTTTTATAGGAAATTTATCAAAAATTTTAGTCACATTTGTGCACCTTTACTTGATACCATCAAGGGTGGTAGAAAAACAAAGTTCCAGTGGACAACACAAGCAGATGAAGATTTTAAATACTTGAAAGAAAGAGTAGCACAATATCCCATTTTGACACTAGCGACCTTCGACAAACTGTTCACAATGGAAACCGATGCTAGCAATCTAGCCATAGGCGCAGTCCTCAGTTAGGATGGAAGACCAGTGGCTTTCTTCTCTGAAAAACTAAATGAAGTAAAGAAGAAATACAACACATATGACTTGGAATTGTATGCGATGGTTCAAGCCCTCAAGAAATGGAGGCACTACTTGCTTCCTAAAGAATTTATTGTCTTTACAGATAATCATGCCTTAAGTTTTATGAATAGCCAGGACAAGCTAAGCTGCAAACACATGAAATGGGTTGAACAACTCCAAGCATTCACATTTTCCATAAAGCATAAGATAGGAACTTCAAATAAAGTTGTGGATGCTCTTACTAGAAGAGTAATTTTGGTTGAAGAAGTGCAGGTACAAAGCATAGGAATTGATTCCCTCAAACACCTATACAAGGATGATTAGGATTTTGGTGATATCTATCAGGTTTTCTCTACTCTATCAAATGCATATAATACTACTTATTCTGAATATTTATTATAGAATGGCCTTTTTCTCAAAGGAGGTCAACTTTGTATTCCTAAATGCTCCATGAGAGAAAATCTGATTAGGGAGAAACATTGTGGTACACTAGGAGGTCACTTTGGCATAGATAAGACACTTGAACTTGTAAGTAGAAACTATCATTGGCCTCGGTTACCGACTGATGTCAAAAAATTTGTTGAATCATGCACTATTTGTCAAAGGGCTAAAGGAGTCAGGACCAATCAAGGTCTCTATCAACCACTGCTGATCCCAACAAAGCCATGGGATAGTGTGAGCATGGATTTTGTCTTAGGACTACTAAGAACCAAGTAAGGATTTGATAGTAATTTTTTCATAGTTGATAGATTTAGCAAAATGGCACATTTTGTTCCTTGTAAAGTCTCTAATGATGCTTCACATATTGCTAACTTGTTTTTTAAGGAAGTGGTCAGAATTCATGGATTACCAACATCCATTATCTTTGATAGAGATGTGAAATTATAGGGACACTTTTGGAGAACCCTTTGAAAAAAGTTGGGGACAAATCTATCATTTAGTTCTGCATACCATCTGCAAACCAATGGGCAGACTGAAGTTGTAAACAGATCACTAGGCAACCTTTTAAGGTGTCTAACAAAATAGTATGGATAGACTTGGGATGCTATCCTTCCTCAAGAAAAAATTGCTTTCAATGATTCAGTAGTTGATCAACAGGGGAGACACCATTCCAAGTGAACTATGGACTCCATCCAAGAGGAGTTATGGAACTGAGAGAGTTACCGACTGACTTTAAAGTCAGTGCACAAGGAGAAGAACTGTCAGCATGGATCAAACAAATTCATGATCAAGTTCGAGATACATTGATAAAAAATACTGCAAAGTATAATGAACAGGCAGATAAGAAAAAGAGACATGTTACTTTCAAAATAGGAGATCAAGTATGGGCACACTTGAATAAGGCACGACTACCTATAGGACATACCAAATTGTAGATGAGGAAGATCGGTCCCTGTCAAATACTTCTTAAATTTGGGGATAATGCTTATGAAATTTCCTTACCCCCTACTATTTCTATTTCTCCTATCTTTAACATTTGTGATCTCACTCCTTTTAAAGGTGATGCAGGATCTACTGACACTTTGTAGGACATTGAAGACACACAGGCAGAATGGATAAAGGACTTGCCACCAAGCCAACCTTTGTAGTTGGAAAGGATTCTGGACTCTAAAGTTGTCAAACAAACTAAGAAGAAGACCTACAAGGATTACTTGGTCAAATGGAAAGGGTTACCAAACATTGATGCTACATGGATGAGTGAAGAGTGTATCAACAAGCATGGAACTTCAGTTTAGAAACTGCTCTCAAGTGGGACTTGAGTTTTTAAAACACGGGAGTATGGTGCAGGAGCACACAAGGAACACTTTCCACTCTTCACAACTTTTTAGATTGATAGGTTAAATTTTAATAAGCCTGATGAGGCATATTAATGTCTTAATTTTGATATAAGTTTTTATAATTTGAACACACTCTTTGTGCTTTGACAAAACATTCCTGAACACTTGTTGTAATTATCTTGTGAACTTATGCCAGAAACAACTAGAACCTATTAAACCTATGGGTAGTGTGTATGACATGTTTTGCTTAATACTATACATAGAATGCAATATTTCATAGAACTATTTTAAGCTATGCTCTAACATCTGAGGAAAAGTAGGAATGTTATCTTGCATGTATATTCCGGATGTTGCTAACTTTTTAGGAGAATGAGGAGCAACGCAAGCAGTGGTGATTACTGCATTTAAGGAGGAAGACAATGAAGACCGGTCATGGCAAAGAAAGCGCAGTTCAGTTCCGTTGAATAAGCCACACCTGCAAAGGAGTTCCAAAGAATATAGGGGATACAACTTGCTATATTTCTTGCAAGTTGTTATTCTGTTGCTTGGCAGTAAATGTATTTTGTCATGGTTGATCTTCTGCCTTCTTTTCTGGCGATGTTTGCTTAAGACTTTTATGTATGTTTTTTAATAATAATCCAATCCTATATATATTGGATCTAGGATTGTCCTAGAAGCTAATGAGAAAATAGATAATGTTGATTTAGACTTAGAAGTTACTTTTTTCTGTTCTTCATGGATTATTCAGTTCCTATGTAATCAAAGAAGGATTTTAATAGAATAAATATTTTGAAGCACTTGTTGTGTTAATAGTTAATTGAAACTAACCAAGGGGGCCCACTTGGGAGGTGGAATAGATTTAGGTAGAATACATTCATTTCCTATAGTTTCCTATTTTCAGATAGATTTACTGTATTAGTCCTGCAACATTGTTACTGTGAAGTTCCTGTAGCACTTGCAGAAAATGATCATAGTGGATGTTCTGAGTTGTTAATTAGTTTAGGTTCATTTTTTAAGCTTCCTGCAATTATCTGTTGTTAGCTAAGGTGTGTTTATTGTTTTTTAGTAGCAGCATAGATTCTTCCAATGCATTTTTACTTTCCTACAACATAGGTGTTATGACTCCTAAAGGAACTTAGTGCACAAACTGTGCTGGCCCATTTCAAGTCCTACGTCTCTGGGTTGACAATTCAAGTGTATTTCATGATGGAATAGGTAATCTTTAGCATAGATATACTATCTTTGAAGGATAAACAATGGCATGATTATCTTCATCTATTGTGAAACTGTACATTTTTGGCATCACTGTCGGGGATGGTGTCGAGCTAGGAACCTTCATGAGTCATTTATTTTCAGATTAGTTTGTTAGTTAGGAATTGCAAAGTTGTGAGCTTGATTAACAAGTCACCAATTTCTTGCATGCATCAAATAAGGAGAGATGTCCATGGTAGATTCCTTCCTAAGGAGCCTGTGAAAGCAAAAGAAGAATTCAAAGAACCTGACCTGCCATTTCTAGATGCAAGCCCAGAGTTTACTGCATCATCATCTTCAGTAGAAGAAGACATCCAGAAAACATTTGACCTTTATCCATTTGAGGAAATATTGGCTAGCTTCCATACTAACTCCACTTCAGGACCACCTGCTATTCAGAATCCTCAAACAATTACCAATTTCCAGCCATAGTTTCAATATCCCATAACTCTAGCTATGGCAACTCCCACATTTCCATTTCCAATACCAAGTCTTGTCAATAATCCCAATCTCAAAAATATACTTGCATCAGCATTACCAAAGTTTTATGGTCTCATCATAGACGATCCTGATACTTTCTTGTTTGAATTTAATATCCTGTGCCAAAGCTTTGACTATAATAATGATAGTCACAAGCTAAAATTATTCCCAGCCACACTAAAAGAGTCAGCTTTAAAATGGTTTATGGGCTTGGGGGAAAATGCAGTAGCAAATTGGGATGATATGAGACGCCCGTTTCTTAACAAGTATAAGGAATATTGTAGGGGAAATGATTCAAAAGGTGATGACATTTTTAGAATGTCACAACGGGAAGATGAAACATTAGAAGATTATATATCTCGCTTCCTGTTCAACTTACAGAAGAACCCACAACACACCCTATAGGAGGAGTCCCATAAGCTGATTTTTCTTAGAGGAGTAAATGAGAACTATCTTGAAGCATTGGATTTGATGGCAAGAGGAGATATATCCCAATCTTCATGGGATGACCTTCAGAAGATTTTCCAGAACTACTCTAGGTTAGCGGTAAAGAAAGGAAGGGGATTTCGCTCAGCAATAGCCAAAGGAAGTGGCTTTGGTATTTCAAAGATGGAAATTTCAAATTTGTTGTCTGATTTCAAGCAGGACATCATCAATGATGTCACCACACATTTGGATACAATGGCTGCTAAGAAGAAACGTGCAGAAGCTGAGGAGTAGCTAGTTGAGTATTGTCCACACTGCCAGAAATAGAAGAAAGATTGTCATTGCAAATTGGTTGCTAATGTGGAAAACCAACATCTTCCAACTGAGTACCTAAAGATAGAAGGAGAAGATGAGTAAGTATTCTTCATTGCTCAACATCAGATATGGGCCCCACGTCAAGGTATGCCCCAAGACCCTTTACAAAATTCAAATCCATATAGTAATCAATGGCAAAACCGTAGTGTCCAAGGTCCTCCATAATATAATCAACCTAGTTGGAACAATGCTTGGCAAAATAATCCACAAAGTCAATGGTATCCTCCACAGTTCCAAAACCAATGGCCACAATTCCAAAACCAATGGCCACAATTCCAAAACCAATGGCAACCACCCCAAGGGAATTGGCAATTTACAAACCAATGGAGAGGACCTCAGCAATGGTCTAACAATACTGTAGACCCACCTTTACCACCTCTAGTAAATACACCTGCACTAATGCCACCTCCTGCAATTTTTGGACCTCAAAAATAGACTCAGTTGCCTGCACAACCTTAGCCAAATCCAAATAACCAACAACCATAATAACCAATGTATGCTGCTGATGCTCAACAGTATCCTGCTTATGCTCTAAATGTTACAGATATAAATTTGAGATCTGGTACAACCTTACCAGCACCTGAACCACCTTTAATAACTAAAATACTAGATCCTCCTACAACATCAGCCCTAGCAACTTCTCTGCCGCAAGAGGTTGACCCAGCAAATGTAACTAGTACAATTCAAACTCAAACTACAGTTGAACCTCCTTTTCCACAAAAGCTTATACAAAGTAAACCTGCACAAACAAAGGAGCAATCCTTTGACATTATTGACCAGTTGAAGAACATGCATGTCCAGATTCCTTTGTTCCAAGCTATTAAAGATGTTCCTCTTTATGGTAAAGCAATTAGAGAAGCCTGTCTCAAAAAGCTTGGGAGGAAGAAAAAGGACCCAACCACAATCCATGTTATAGGACAATTGGCTGACATTATGTTAGGAAAATTGGTTATTCCTAAATATTCTGATTCAGGAAGTCCAGTTGTGAATGTGATTATAAATGGTCAGTCAGTAAGAAATGCCTTGATTGATCTTGGTGCTGCTATAAATGTAATAACCAAGGATACTATGAAAAAGATGAACATAGAAGGAATACGGGCTAACCCAACAATTCTACAACTTGCCTATAGTTCTACTATCACTCCTGATCGAATGATAGAAGACATAGTAGTAGCCCTAGATTCTCTAGAGTACCCTGCAGATTTTATGATTCTATCTCCAAAAGTCAACTTAGCTGGTTACCCTGTCATTTTAGGATGATCATGGTTAGCTACAGCTGATGCAAATATAAGTTGTAGGTCAGGAAATATGAGCATATCAGATGGACATGCAACAAAAAAAATTGTCATGTATCCTCCAGCACAACCCCAACCAGATTTAAGCACACCTATATGGCCAGATTTAGGAGATGGAGAGGAAGAGTTAAACTCTGTAGTACAACTTATGATGTTACATAGACAGTCTTTCCTAAAGTTGCAGGAGGAAGATTCAGTAATTCAGAGTATTCTTAATAATACTTGTGGTAGAAAAGGATATATCTGACAGCTCTGTGTTGGAACTAACTACATATGAGGAACATATTGAGAATTGTTTTCTATCTAAGGAACCATATATTATCCATCAAATTTCACCATGTGAACTACATACAAGTCCCATCTCTGAAGTTGCTATGGTTAATCTCACAACTTCTGTTGAGTTGTCAAAAGGTCATAATCTCCATGTCAATAACAAACTGCCTCCCAAATAGTTGAAACAATTAATAGAGCTTCTCCAAAAACATGAAAAGGCTTTTGCATGGGATTATGGAGATATGAAAGGATTAAGCCCCACATTATGCACTCATAGAATATATATCAATGAAGGGTGTCTGCCACTCTGTCAACCCCAGAGGTGGATTAATCTAGCACTCAGGAAAATAGTTAAAAATGAACTACAAAAATTGCTTGATGCTGGTTTCATATACCCTATATCTGATAGCCGATGGGTCTCACCTCTGGTTATAGTACCTAAAAAGGGAGGGAAATGGTGGATTTGTGTAGATTATAGATTATTGAATAAGGCAACAAAGAAGGATCATTTTCCTTTACCATTTATTGATCAAGTTCTGGATACTCTGGCTGGTAAGAAATATTTTTCTTTTCTTGATGGATACAATGGTTATAATCAGATAAGTATAACTCCAAAGGATCAAGATAAAACTACATTTACATGCCCATGGGGTACTTTTTCATACTCTGTGTTGCCATTTGGCCTATGTAATGCCCCAACAACATTTCAAAGAGCTATAATAAGTATTTTTGCTGACATCTCACATGACTGTATGGAAATATACATGGATGATTTTACAGCATTTGGAGTAACCTTTGAGGAGGCCTTGAAGAATCTTGAAAAGGTTCTTGTCCAATGCAAAGAACATAATCTATCACTTAATAGTGAGAAATGTTTCATGCTCATGCAGGAAGGAGTAGTGCTTGGTCATTTTATATCAGCAGCAGGGATACAAGTAGACCCAACCAAGATTGAGGTAATCCTAACATTGCCCATACCTACTAAACCAAAGGATGTAAGATCTTTTTTAGGTCATGCTGGCTATTATAGGTGTTTCATTCAAAATTTTAGTCAAATAGCTAGTCCTTTATATATGCTGCTAACTAAAGAAGTTGAATTCATTTGGACACCAACATGTAATGAATCCTTCTTGTAGCTTAAGAAACTCCTCACCATAGCACTAGTTCTTAAGGGACCGGATTGGTCTATTCCATTCCATATCCATACTGATGCATCAGACTATGTTGTAGGTGATGTATTAGGACAAAAGCTTGCTAACCTTGAAAATGCAATCTACTATATTAGTAAAAGTCTCCATGGCCTAGAACTAAACTACACAGTAACTGAGAAGGAACTTTTAGCTGTAGTTTATGCATTGAATAAATTCAGACACTATGTAACTGGCTATCCTATTTTTATTCATACTAACCACTCAGCAATAAAGTACTTGATGAACAAACCTGTTGTAACTGGTCGATTAGCAAGATGGCTATTGTTATTGCAGGAGTTTGGTATTACCATTGTTGATAAGCCAGGAAAGGCCAATGTAGTTGCTGACTATTTGTCCAGACTTCAACTTGCTAATGAAGATCCAACTCCAATTGAAGATACATTTCCAGATGAGCATTTATTCCATATAGCAACCCATACACCATGGTATGCAGATATAGAAAACTATCTTGCTACAAACAAAATGCCACCACACTTCTCCCAAAAAGACAGGAAGAAGCTTGCAGAGAAAAGTTTTCATTATTCATGGATTGATAACAATCTCTTCTATACTAGACCAGATCAAATCATGAGGAGATGTGTCAGGGAAGATGAAATATATGAGATACTACATGCCTATCATGATGAACCATGTGGAGGCCATTTTGTAGGAAAAATAACAACATTAAAGATACTTACAACTGGATATTACTGGCCAACACTACACAAGGATGCAATAACTTATACCACTAAGTGTGACAAATGCCAGAGAATGGGCCGGCCAACAAGATCAGATGAGATGCCACTCAATCCACAGGTTATTGTAACACCCTTTGACAAGTGGGGTATGGACTTCATAGGGCTAATTGACCCACCATCAAATGGTAAATCCTACATCTTAGTATGTATGGATTATTTAACAAAATGGGTGGAAGTCAGGGCGATGAAAAATGCAAGATATGAGAAAGTAGCTAAATTCTTATATGAAGAAATATTCACACACTACGGAGTTCCCAGAGAACTTGTCACATATCAAGGAGCCCAGTTCACATCAAATTTGATCACTGAACTAATGAAAGAATACAGCATAAGGCACCAAAAATCCAGCCCTTATCACCCTCAGGCAAATGGGCAAGCAGAAGTCACCAATAGAGAAATTGAGGCCATTCTAACCAAGATAGTGCAAATACATAGAAGGGATTGGAGTGGCAGATCAACTGAAGCCATTTGGGCTTACAAAACAACATGGAAGACAACAACTGGATTTACCCCATTTAAAATTGTGTATGGCAAAGCAACAATGTTACCCATTGAATTTGAACATAAAACATTATGCACTGCTCTGGAATTAAACATCAGTCTTCCTACAGCACAAGAAGAGAGACTTCTCCACTTGAACTCACTGGATGAGATGAGAAAGATAGCTTTGGAAAGAACAGAGATCATTCAGAAACAATGGAAAAAGTGGCATGATGCATATATCAGGAATAAACAATTCCAAGTAGGAGATTGGGCTCTTCTATATGATTCTCACTATAAGGAGACACCAGGAAAATTATAGACTTGGTGGCTAGGGCCTTACGAAATTTAGTATGTATTTGACAATGGAGCCGTTCAGCTGACAACCATTGATCCAGTCCAATTTAAACTACTTGTAAATGGCCACTGATTGCGCCTCTATCATAAACCTCAGACCAGGGATGAGTTCCTGCAGTAGTTCCAACCAAGAAATTTACCAACTCCTTTGGACACAGTTCCTGCAGCGGAGGGTGCAAGCCTTCTTCCTATAGCCGTACCATAGCAAGCCTTCGATGAGCAACACATAATAAAACCTCATTCCATATGAGGTCCGTTCTTTCACTCACTTTTCATTTTCTTCTTATCAATTCATCTCATTTCTTTGTCTACCATCCACTCAACCTCCATGTCACCCACAAATTTTGTTTTTAATGCTTTCAATAAAACATACCATCAACACCTTTTCAGTGATCACCAGACTTCGACAACTCATAAACTTGCATATGGATGCGTGATTTAAAAGTTTCAGGTACACATTTTTACTTCTCATTTTTAGAGCATAGATTTCAATAATTATATATAATATTGCATTAAATGTATGGTATAAACCTAAAGCTAGTTTCCCATTCCTATGCAAATTTTTTTAAGTGTGGACACTTGTCAAAATTTTGTGGGGGGCAGGGAAAGTGTATTTATTTCCAAGTGTCATTTCCATGTCACCCTAGCCATGTCCACATTATATGTTGTACTTTGGTTGCGGTCTATTTTAATTTTTAAATCTTTATTGTATCTACCATACCTTTTCATTCCAATTTTGGGAAAGATCTCCTGAGTTTGACATGACTTAAAAGGACTATCATTTATACAAAGAACACTCCCAGTTAAAGCATTGATGTCCTTCATAATTAATGGCATCATCATTTTACATGACAAACATAACGGAGCTATGTTAAGAGAATGTGGTATCGACATTTCTCAAAAAAATCATTTTGAATTCTGAGAAGAAGGTATTTGCAAAGTGCTATCAGGGTGGTGAAAATAGAGAAATTTAAAACTAGGCATTTTGAGGATGGGAGGTCAATTGTAGAGACATGAGCCGGTTGTCCATGGTATTCTACTAGTGGATGTGGAATTAGTCTGTACTTTCAACACTTGTGGATGGCTTGGCTACTTCCTGCAGTTAACATAGTACAATGACAAAGTAGCAATGGAGTTTATGAGGACATTTGATGAAGGAGAAGCCATTGTATGGGGATTGAAAGTGGTTGCTACTGAGGAGCGGATAGCAGAAGTCACAGGACTACCAATTAGTGGAGAGCATTACCCAAATGAACATGATGCTAGGTCGTTGCGGGCATAGTTTTCTCAGCCATGTGACCCTCCATTGGAAATCTCAAAGAAAGGGTGTAAGAGACTCTCTCTCCCAGCGTTGTATCCAGAATTGGCAAACCATATCATCAGGTATTTGACTTGCGAAGGTAGATTTTTGAACTTACATGCTCATCATTTTAAGCTACTCAGTTGTGTAAGGCATAAAATTCAATTTAATGTCCCCAATTTCCTTTATAATATGTTGTGTATAAGTGTTGAGAAAACTCAAAAAGGAAATGAAAATTCTATTTCTCATCATGCCCTAGTTAAACTTTTAGTTGAAAGGTCTCTTCAAGATTCTTCCCTGTATCATGGGAAGAATTTGTTGAATTTAAAACCTTGCAGCCTCAAGCCAACCTTGTCCAGCAAAATTTAGGGAATGAGGAAGAAATTGAGGGGCCTAGTCAGAATCCAGTTGAAACAGAGAAAGAACCAGCATTACCTCCTATTGATAAAATTGTTGAGCCTATTTTAGAAGGTGATATACCTAGCTCTACCATAGATAAAGGAAAACATAAGGTTGATGAAGAAATCCCTAGTTTTAAAAGGGAGGCTCAAAACCCTACTGTTCAAGTGACAAAGAGAAAGAGGTCTATTCCTACAGCAACTAATCCTGCAGCGTCTACCCTAGTATCATCTAGACCAAAATAGACCCGCAAAACAATAGAGGTTAAAGAGGTTCATGTACATCGAAGTCTTCACATGTGAGGTCAAGTATCAAAACCTCATACAAAACAGAAGGTTGAGAATATTCTAGATGACTCTCTTGTATAGTTGGAACCCCAAAATGTGGAAAAATGTGAAAATAATCCTGACAGTGAAATGCCACAGGGTGATTAAGAAATGTGTGAGCCAAATCCTGCTGTAGTCCCAGAAAATGCCCTTGAAAGTGTTCAACCTACTTCTCCACCAGTCCCTGTATACACTAATGTTTCTATCATACCTTATAAATCCTCTTGGTACACCCATTATTTACAACAAGTTGCTAAGGAGCGAAAGAAGAAAGCTATGGCTCAAGAATTTCCTCCGTCTACAATTCAATCTGTATTATTTGGTTTGTACAATCACTTCATCTTTCAAAAGACCTTGTGGAAAAAAGAAAGAGACCAAATGCAGAAAATAATATTTGATAAAGATGAGGAAATTGAATCCCTCAAGGAATAGCTTGAGAAACGAAAACAACAGATGAATAAGGTTTTAAAGATAACTAGCCAAGTCATGACCTGTAGATCACCACCAAGGGTGTATTCTATTTGTCTGAAGGAACAATTTCTATTATTTCAATTAATGATGACAATCAAGGATATTGATTGTAAATTTAAAACTACTCAAGATTTTTACAATGTGTATCAGACTCTGCCCACATGGCAGAATAATTTGTTGTGTGAACTTTATCTGCATAATTTCATAATTCCACATGAAACAAAGTGGAATCCTCTCCTTTACATAGGAGATGTTCACCTTAGGGCTTTAATGTCTTGGATGCACAATGAGACAAACTATGACTAGTAGTTAAATGCCTACAGAGATCTTGAAAAATCTGAACCTTTGCCACTACGGGCTGAATCACATAAGCCTGATGATCTTTTAAGAGATTGGTTCAGATTAACTTATGGAAAACCAAAACTAGAGATCAAGGCTAAAGTGTTTGCAGAAAGAGAAAAGGTTTACAAAGATAACCAGAAACTCCCAAATTTCACACAGCAAAGAGCTTTTTTAGGGATTAGGAACAGGTGGAGCCGACTGCCAGATGCCTTCAGAAAGGCAGAACCACATAGTCCTATCAATTATGAGGTAGCTATTCACAGGGTGACCAAATACATACAGATGGGATGACAGATCAGAAAGGAACTATGGATGCCCTTATCCTTTCAGCCTCCTACTCTTCTTTGGCCTCTTTATGATAATAATGCTACTAAACTAGACCTACTGGTTGAGGAGCACAGAGGTGATCACTGGGAGTGCAGCAGAGGATTCTACTACACCTTCAGAAGTGGGAAAAAGGGGAGAACCTCAGTTGGAGACTTTAGAGCTATGACAAAGAAGTATAATGCTTGAGGACAAGCATTTGGATAGTGGGGGGTAGATGATGAGGCATATTAATGTCTTAATTTTGATATAAGTTTTTATAATTTGGACACACTCTTTGTGCTTTAACAAAACATTCCTGAACACTTGTTGTAATTATCTTGTGAACTTATGCCAGAAACAACTAGAACCTATTAAACCTATGGGTAGTGTGTATGACATATTTTGCTTAATACTATACATAGAATGCAGTATTTCATATAACTATTTTAAGCTATGCTCTAACATCTAAGTAAAAGTAGGAATGTTATATTGCATGCATATTCTAGATGTTGCTAACTTTTCAGGAGAATGAGGAGTGACGCAAGGAGTGGTGATTACTTCATTTAAGGAGGAAGACAATGAAGACTGGTCATGGCAAAGAAAGTGCAGTTCAGTTCCGTTGAATAAGCCGCACCTGCAAAGGAGTTCCAAAGAATATAGGGGATACAACTTGCTATATTTCTTGCAAGTTGTTATTCTGTTGCTTGGCAGTAAATGTATTTTGTCATGGTTGATCTTACGCCTTCTTTTTTGGTGATGTTTGCTTAAGACTTTTATGTATGTTTTTTAATAAGAATCCAATCCTATATATATTGGATCTGGGATTGTCCTAGAAGCTAATGAGAAAATAGATAATGTTGACTTAGACTCAGAAGTTACTTTTTTCTGTTCTTCATGGATTATTTAGTTCTTATGTAATCAAAGAAGGATTTTAATGGAAGAAAGATTTTGAAGCACTTGTTGTGTTAATAGTTAATTGAAACTGACCAAGGGGGCCCACTTGGGAGGTGGAATAGATTTAGGTAGAATAGATTCATTTCCTACAATTTCCTATTGTCAGATAGATTTATTGTATTAGTCCTACAACATTATTACTGTGAAGTTCCTGCAACATTTGCAGAAAATGATCATAGTGGATGTTCTAAGTTGTTAATTAGTTTAGGTTCATTTTTTAAGCTTCCTACAATTATCTATTTTTAGCCAAGGTGTGTTTACTATTTTGTAGTAGCAGCATAGATTCTTCCAATGCATTTTTACTTTCCTGCAGCATAGGTGTTATGACTCCTAAAGGAACTTAGTGCAAAAACTGTGCTGGCCCATTTCAAGTCCTACGTCCTTGGGTTGACAATTCAAGTGTATTTCATGATGGAAGAAGTAATCTTTAGCATAGATATACTATCTTTGAAGGAGAAACAATGGCGTGATTATCTTCATCTATTGTGAAACTGTACAAAGCCTACTTGTAAGACCTAGTCACCCTCGGTGTGACTATAAACCATGGGGTTTTGACTATGGTCCGAAGGCACATTTAGGATGTTAGGTTTCCTAGGTGTCTTTTCAAGTTATTTAGTAATAAGGCTTAGGCCTATAGGCTCATTAAGAGAAACAATGCAACATTTTGTAAAAGTTGCAATAATGTAAGAAATGTTGTCGACAACTTCTTTGGAAAGTTGCTACCGACTTGTTACACAACCGCCCAACGGTCACAACCATTTAAAAAAATGGTTGGATCCATTGAGGGAAGTCTTCATATAGCCCTTACAGGCGGGTGGAAGATGAGGGTTGTTGAACAATACATATACTCTATGTAATTTTTGCATTCAATAAATAAAAGATCCCTATTTTCTCTAAATTCTAGATTTGAAACACTTTGTGTATGGATTTGCGTGAATGTGTGGGAAGAAATTTGGTTGATCCGACACATATTATGAAGTAGGACTCCATTGCACTTAGTTTGGATTAGTTTGTAGATTAGAGTTGAGAGTTGGAGGAATAAGTTTCTGGGTTTTCAAGAAACCCTCCTGGACTAGGGTTTTGGTTGAAAATGCCCTAACTTGCGTTTCCTTTGTGGGACTTCCATGTGAAGTTGGGGAATGCAATTAGGGGCAATGCATTTTCATTCCTCTAGAGCGTAGGAGAAGGGGGATTGTCAAGAGAAGTTTGTTTGCAGATTCTAGACCAAGCATCTCTATGTGCTTGGTTCAGGACATGAAGAACTGAAGTGACAGAAGCACTTTGGGGGTGGATAAAAGCATTCTAAAGGCATATTGTTGTCACTGTGGGAATTCCAACACTATTTTATTTGGTAGTCAACCTTGTATAACCAATCGGTGAAGTTTTCTTTCATCAACCGAGTCGGTTAGCCCTATCGGGACTAATAGACTAGGAGTCATTAAGTGTTGATCTATATTTAGGATCTTAGGATCTAGAGATTCGTTACAAGTCAATAAAAAGGGTGTCTAAATAAACTTCTTTTCCTTAGTTTTCTTGCCAAAAACTGGAACTAGAAATCCTAGAACCTCGTCGGAAGGCTACAGGCTCGGCAAGGTCTAAACTCTTAGACTTGTTATTTTAAATCCCGTTGTGTTGTGGAAATCACTCCCATAGAAGACATTTGTTTGTGTATGGAACCTTTCAATCCCCTTATCAAATTTGTAGGTTCCCATTAGAAAGAAAAGTCAATAAGGCATTTTGCGGTAAGCATTACCGAGCGTCAGGAAATTACTTGGTAAAGCTACTAAGTCCACTCGGTTAATATAGGCACTGAGCATCGATCGAGTATCAACCGAGCACCAGTAGAACCTGAGGGAGTACAAGCTGGTTGGAGACACTGAATCCTTTTGTGAATAATCTCTATAGGAGAGTATTGTGCAAATTCTTTTAAATCCTTACAATTTCAGATTTGTTAACTACTTTAACAAAAATATTGCAACCACATACCATACATACAGAAAAATAGAGAATGACACAATGATATACCCTGGGGAAACCTTTCGGTAAAAACCCCAGCACTCCAAAACCTGCACAATGTATTGATCAAAACTATTATAGCTTACAATACACTTGCAATGCAAGTTCTTTCAAAATATTTCTAAACCCTTGAAGACAAATCACGGCAGCATAAAATGTTCCAAAAATACACTCGCATCATATCTCTTCACAACCCTAAAAAAGCTTATATCATGCACTTCACTTTTTAGGGCTACTCCCAAAGATAACCGTATTAGGGTTTTACCATTCTCTGAGAAAATAGGAACCCCACGATTAGGGAAGAGTGTACAGTACTCAAATTTATCAGTTGCCACATGTCTTCACCCATCATTGAATCTTCCTGACATAGCTCTTACATGTCATAGGAATCCGTCATAACCGTTTTAGCCATGATCTCCTTACACACAATTCAAGATGCTGACACATCAACATTATTTGCAAGAAATACATTTTACAAAACAAATAATAAGAATAGGAATTATCCAAGGTTGAGACACCTTATTCCTAACAACTTCCTCGACCTGCGGGATCACATTCTTGTAGAACTCTCTATTCTTTGTCTATTTATTCTTTGTACTATTATTAGTCATTTTCTAATAGTCGAAAGGATCGTGAATCCACAACGTAGGAATGCACTTTGATCGTGTAAGATTGTGAGTAAAATTTGTAAGCCATAAGGCATTTAAGACTGTAAAAACCTCAAATTTTGTGCCATCGCATCCGCTAAAATATCTTGTGGGATTGCGCATTGACCATGCGGGATCGTGACCATAGGTATTGCACTTATTATTTTGACCTATCATATTCTAATTATTTTTTTCAATTAATAGATCTGCAAGATCTCTAGTACAAACCATAGGATCGCTATTTTTTGTTTGCACTATTGTAAGAACAAGTTGCATGATCACAAATTAACCTTTTAAAAATAGAATTTACACACTTTTATTTGGTGCAATAAAAATAACCTTGAATGCACAAACAACACCTTACACTTTCAATTTGGGCTTAAAATGAATAAAAATCTAAAATGAACAATCAAATACTTCACTTTGGTGCTTAAAATAAACAAAATCAAATCTTGAATGCCTAAAGAGATAATGAACAATTGCAATCAAACACTTCACTTTGGTGCTTAAAATTGAAACACAATAAAATCTTGAGTGCTTAAAAGAGTAACACATTTACAAATATTTATCTTTCAAGTATTTTATTGTTTCAAAAAGAACCTTGCATGCTAAAAATGAGTGTTTGATGTTCTAAGAGAGAAAAAACTTAGTCTAACTTAGGTTCAATTTGGAATGAATATTTCTTGATGTGTTTGAAGGAGTGTCTTTCAGCACTTCCTTAGAGATCTTTTAATTTTTTGCAAACCTTGTTAAAGTAAGAGATGTGAAAAAAATTATCTTGTATATATATCCTCTCCCCTTGCCTTCACGAAACTTGGGTGAAGAGAAAAATCAAGCTCAATTGGTTTTACTTCTAGCGAGGCCTATCTAGATAGAAGCACTTCCTCTTTAGAGAACGACCTCAAACTGGTAATTCCTCGATCGGTATATAAACAAGGTGTTGAGAAAACTCTCACCTTATCCTCTCAAGCTTGGATGATGCATTTTGATGGTAGTCTAAGGTAGGTGAATATCCCTATGATTTTGACATGGTCAACTAGGTTCTTAAGTGAGTCACACACGTACAAATTGATTGGGAGGATGCCACAAATCTTATTAGATACCATTAATTCAGAGACCTACTCGATCTACTCCTGAAGGCTTGATAATCTTTGTGCAAGGAGGATAGTAACCTCCCCAATAAACTCACCATATCGTGTCATCCTTGAGAATTTGGAGTTGGCTAACCTGACATTGTTGATGCATTGTGTGGTCAACAGTAGTTGTATTCTGATTAGCTCTTAGATATGTGCCTAAGTTTGTGAGCAAAGGTTTTCAAGTTGAGCCAATCCTTTGAGGTAAAAAGTTCTTGTGTGTTTCTTCGATGTTATAGATCATATAAAAACATTTATTCAAACATACACAAATGGAGTCATAAGTCCTTTTTCCAAAGAGATCAAATTTGTTGCATATTGTTCCCACAAGATTGCCTTGTCTCTTGCGGGATTTCCTACTCATCATTTCCAGAAAATCCAGAGATTGTTCAAAACTAAGTCAAGGTACACTTACCATAGTCACTAGCTAGCTTGGTGAGATTCTAAACTTGGTGCTCATCACCACTCCCATAGATTGGAAAACTTGGACTTGACCAATTCAACAAAGCACAAGAAATCTAAGTTACCAGCAACTTGTATGTATCAAGAGAAGAAAGTCACAAAATGTAAACTTAAGGATCATCAACCTACCCTAACTGTAATCAAGGAAGAGACCAAGTATCAAGAAAAACTTGATAACATAGCTTACAAAACCAAGGTCATGCAGTTTGGAGTACATTTTTAGATCAACTGTCACTTTGTTACCCTTAAAAGAGAGGACTAGTTGGTATATCACACATCATATCCTTTTAATCCTTGTGAAACTGTCTTAGCATCATGACATCTTAGATCATCCCCTAGGTACATTTACATCATCTCCCTAGATAGCCTCACCTAAGATCAACCCAAAATAATCCTTATCCAAAAATCCAAAAAATCAAAGAATCCAAATCATCCAAGCATCTACTTAGTGTCAAATCCCTCTTGAGTTGCTTAAATCCATATGAAAAATCAACTTATAGCCCCACCCCTTTTGACTCAGCATTATCTAGGGTAGCTAGTACTTGTCTTTGTAGGCCTCATCATCTTGATCCAAAGATTGGCTTGCATTGACAAGGATCCTATCTTCCAAAGATCACAAGTCTACCTAAGGTTGACAATACCACCATCTTGACCCAACATCAGGAAAAGTAACTCATTTTGACACTTAGTAATCTTTAGGTCTTTTAGGACATCGTCATCATCCCCAAAACAACCATCATCTAGACACCCTTTAGTTTTAGCCTAGGTCTTACATTTATCCATCATATCCTTACCCTTTAATCCCATCCTAGAATCATATTACACTCATTCCTTTGTTGCATCTTCATTTTTCCCATATTAGGCCTTTCATTTCATGCTTGCTGAGGCATGATGAAAGAAAATAAAGAATATGCATCCTAATCTTGCTGATAGTTCATTTGATCCCAACAATCCTAATAATGCCATGGTAACATACGATCCCCAACCCCCCAAAGTTGATAATATATGGGTGGATCCAACTGAAGCACCCACCACAGATTCCATGGAAGCATTTATGAGTCATCTTGGTCATGCCAAAATGGTTAGTGCAATCATAGCCCAAAATTGTCTCACCATCTTGGCTAACTATGCATGGGAGGGTACTCCCATTCCACCAGAACTCCAGCCTTTCAACCCCATAAACCATGCCAACGCCTTCCATACCATTGTACATCAAATCCTTGATCCTAGTCATCAAGTGACCTAGGTCACCTCACCTATCCCCCATCTTTTGTAATCTAGCGCCACCTTCCCCACAATGCAAACAATGACACAATCTACTCATTTTGCTATCATGGGACTGCCACCTCCACCCACAACATCTCAAGCCGCAACTCAAGTACAGAGCTCTGCGCAAGCACCACCTCCACCTATACAAAGTTCCACACTACCAGTACCCCACATTCATAGCCCAAAGCTCCACGTCAGTACCACATTTTTAGGAAGCCAAGTAGACACATATATCTACTACACAACAAGTCATAACTCAAACAATCATTCCATCTGTCACTCAGCTTACCTCCACCCAAATATCCCTCCCACCTTTTGCTACTAGTGTTCAATCCCAACAACTATTTTTTCATGACAATGATGCCATCTGCGGGTCCTCCCAACTAACCATTCACATCACAAATCCCCACCAACACAACTACATTTCCAACTATCTCCACATCCCAACTTGCTATGATGGTAGGTTCTTCTTGGGGCCTTACTAAAGCACAAATGCATGCCCTAGGGATACAAACACAATCACATATACCTAACCCCACAAACCCACAAAAAGTTTTTCCATTTATAGTACAGCCCCCCATCACAAACTTGTCAAGTTGAGCCTCTCCCCACATTGACCAACTATCTATCAATGCCAACAACCATCTCTCAAACCATGCCACCACCATAGAAGCAAATTTCCTCTCATTTTTCTAGCTATCTCACACAACCACCCCTATCACTAGCATCCAAGGACCCATTCCACCTCTCAACAATGTAGGAATGCACCATACCTACATTGATTAAACACACATGCAATCCATGCCATTTCACTAACCTCCTCCACAACAACAATACTTCCCTGCACAAAAAAAACATCCCCTTATTCCCTAGCAACAATAGAGAATTCCTTACCTCGCACAACATTACACTTCTACACTTCAGCAACAACATCTTCCCCAACATCCATTGCAAAACCCACTTCACACCTCCTATATAGCAAGGCAATCCCCCTTCCAAATCTCTTAGTATCCACCCCAAAACCATCTCTATTCACTTGCACCCTCTAACCCCTTCCTAATGGGAGTACCCACTCTAATGCCTACTAATTCACAATGGGAAGAGATGAAGAGCACTCTCAAGGAGCTTAGGTCCAGTACACAAAGCAAGACCTTCAAGTTCAAAGAGGTTTGTCCTTATCGCTTCAACAAGTCCATCACAATAGTCCCCTTCCCCAAACACTTTGATACACCCAAGTTTGAAAAATATTAGGGGAAGAGATCTAGTCGGCCATGTCAAGGAATTATACATGGATTGCCAAGAGGTTGCTTATAGTGACAATTTCCTCATGCGCCTCTTTCCCAAGATCCTAGGGGGAACCACTATTGAGTGGTTCTACAAGATACCCTATGGATTTGTATGAAACTTTACATAATTATCTGAGAAGTTTGTAGTGGAATACACACACAACATAAAAAATGAACTATCCCTTTTAGACCTATGCAATTCAAAATAAAAGAGAAGTGAGAGTCTGACTGACTATCTACAAAGATGGAAAAACTTCACGACAAGGTTGTCATACCAATCACCAGAAAAGCATCTGATGAATATCTTCATTGACAATCTACACTCAAAGTTATCCCACTTCATGCATGTGAATTGCACAAAAAATTACCAAGATATTAAGGGAAAAGGAATGAATATTAAAAAATGACTCTTAGACGATGGTACCATTAGGCATTACAAGGTAAATCAACAAGACCGACCCAAAAATGATCGATTGTGATATTGGAATAAGAATAAAAATGATGTCACAGATGGAGCCACTGACACCAAACATGTCCAGGTTGTCATAGCTAATCCTAACCCACCTCTTCCTATGTGTCAGCAATAAGAACCTTCCTACCAACAACCCATGCAACATTGCCAAAGCCAAGAAAATCAAGCCAATGCCATATCAGTCACCCAAGGTCAGAATGAGACGTGGGTCCAAAATAATCAGAAGTGCATATTCACCCCCCTCGATGGACCTTTTGATGTGATCTTCCATTGAATGGCTAGAGCCAACTTAATCATTTACCCTCAAAGTCATCCATTCAATGAATCGACCCCCAAGTCAGCATGGTACAAGGACAATGAGTATTGTGATTATCACTGTATTAAGGGACATGCCACTATGAAATGCATGAATCTCAAGCATTATGTCCAAGATATCATCAAAAAAAAGGAGATCACATTAATGTGCATACCCAAGCTTCACCTAATGCCAATCTCCAAATATACCAAAAATGTGTTTTCTCAATACAATGCTAGCAAGAACACAGTCAATACCAACCCACCACCCCAGAATCAAGGAAAAGGCAAGCAAGATGACCATGCTGATAGAAAAGACTATACCACTATCCATATCAATTACAAAAAGTGTTTTGGTTGCATCTCTCAGGTTGAACCCATTGTAAATGTCATACATGTCAAAGGTGTAGAAAGTTAGTTTACAATCACCACCCATAGCATCAGAACCTCTGTCATAGGTGCTAGTATGATTCCCACATCTAATGTGCAATATAACCTCCTAGAACACCTTGGGAATACCCCTACCCAAATCTCCATCCTCAACCTTCTTCACACCTCACCCATTCACCAAGAAATCCTTAACAAATCCCTCCAAGAGGCCTATGTCCCCACATACATTAACACCATCTATTTTGAGAACCTCGTGGGCCATCTATCATCATCTTGTGCCTTGTCCTTCAAACCATCTAACATGCCATCTATTGAACCCAATCATAATCTCCCTCTCTGTATCATCATTATGGAAAATGACTTTTCTTTCAAATAGGTCATGATAGATAATGGTTTGACCCTTAACTTGTGCACACTGAAATTCATCCATAAAGTGGGATACATAGAGGCTGATATATCACATGAAGTGATCACTATCAAGGCCTATGATAACTTGGAGCGTACCTCATAAGGTACCATTTTGTTACCTATCAAGTTGGGCCCAAAAATTCAAGAAACTATCTACCATGTTGTTGATCCCCTACAACATCCTCCTCAGCTGACCCTGGATTCATTCCACTAAGGTCATTCCATCCACCTACCATAAGTGCATTAAATTCCCACATCGTGGTACTAAAGTCACCATCCACCCAACCCTTCACATACTATCATGTGTTAGAAGCATCATTTCCCCATTACACCCATTATCCTATAATCGATATTGGCACTTCAGTCACCAACTCATCTCGATCCCACTGTGATCAAAAGATGATCCTAGCCTCCACTCTTTCCACTATCAAGATCAACTATAGGGGTTGCAGTGAATACAATTTGACTAATTCCTTCATAGTAGGCACCCTCCTACTTAATCCATATACCTAAGGGAGCCCATGTCACCAAAGCACACCCCCTCAAACAGAGCCTGAAGTAAAGAAAATGGTGCCATCCACATTCATCTCACATGGCATTGTGAATAATCAAGAGATAGATGTTGATATCAATAGATGGTTGTATAAAAACCCCCAACCTCCTGATATCAAGCTCCTTAGATACTTCAAAGATAAATACCTTGCGTCACACAAATGGGCTACAAAACAATAGAATTATCAAGGTGGTGGTCTAGGACCCAAATAAGGTGGTGTGAAAGACCCATTGGAAGCCTCATAGAATCCAAAAAATTGAGGTCTTGGATTCGACATCCCTCGCCTACTTATATAAGGGCCCAATACCACAACTGGGGACACTAATTTTCCCAACATTACCCTCTTGAATATTCTGGATGAAATCATGGAGGTTGAAGACATTCCTGAAGAGGAAGTGAAGAAATATTATGATGATATATTCGACGATGAAACCTTCCTGGGAAACTTTATCCTTTTCAAACTTTCCACCAACTGTATTGACCTCCCCCTCGTCTATCCTGAACTCATGGACTGGGACCAACCAAGCATTGCACACATCGATGAGTTCTGAAGTGAATAAGCACTCCTAAGATTCATGAGAGCATTAGACCAACAACAAGATTGGGGGCATGAATCAACATATGTCTACAGGATGGACCCCAAGGTATAATTCACGGAAGAGGAAGTCTTTAGCCACAAAATAAAAAATGAAAAAGAAAAGAATAAGTCTCTTTGTGAAAATCCCTGTAGGGCACATCTTGACTCTAAAAAGGTAAAAACAAAGGGCATATCTTCTAGTGAAAAAATCTCTGAGGCACTGGAAGATGAAGACTTGCCTCTTCATCCTATCCATGATTATAGACCAGAGAATTCATCCATACTCATTGGAGTCACCAAGCCCGTCAACTTGGAAATTGAGGAATGCCCAAGAATAACATACATTGCAACATCCCTAACCAAAGACAAAGAGACAACTTTCATGACACTTCTCCAACAAGCAACCATAAATGTTGCATGGTCATACACTCACATGTCAAAGTTAGATCCCAGCTTGGTTGTTCATCACCTTGCAGTGGACCCAAGTGCAAAACCAGACAAGAAGAAGCTTCACAAGATGCATCCCAAAGTAGCCCTATTGGTTAAATAAGAACATGAAAAACTCCTACAAGATAAAATTATTTGAGCTATTGATTATTCGAAATGGATCTCTAACATGGTTCTAGTAACCAAGCCATCAAGGGAAATCAGGATCTACAAGGACTTTAGAGACCTTAACAAAGCATGTCCCAAAGATGTTTTCCCCCTATCGAACATAGATATGATCATTGACCTCAAAATTGACCATGAGATGTTGTCACTCATGGACAACTTCTCAGGGTACAATCAGATTCACATAGCAGAGGAAGAGAAACATAAAAAAAAATTACAACACCATGGGGCACCTTTTGTTATAATATGATGTCATTCAGTTTAAAGAATGTAGGAGCCACACATCAGAGAGAAATGACAACCATATTTCACAACATGATACACAAGATACTCGAAGAGTTTATGGATGACATTCTAACCAAATAAAAAATATAGTTGGAATACCCTAATATTCTTGAGCGTGTGTTCGATTGTCTACATCATTATGGCTTAAAAATCAACCCAAAGAAGTGTGTCTTCGACATAACATTGGGTAAGCTACTAGGGTTCATTGTATCATGACAATGCATCGAGATTGATCTCAATAAAGTCAAGGCCATAATGAACATGCCTCCTCCCTAAACACTCAAACAATTAAGGAGACTATAAGGAAAATTACAGTCCATCCATAGATTTGTATTATAGTTGGCCAATAAATGTCAACAATTCATAAATGTGCTTCGCAAGGATACCAGCTTCAAGTGGGACCCAATCTGTCAATGGAGTTTTGAGAAACTCAAAGAATACCTAGCCAACTCACCCATTCTTGTGCTGCCAATGCCAAGATTCCCTCCCATCTTTTATATTTCCACAACCATTATAACACTGGGGGAACTGTTGGCACAGCTTGATGATAATGGAAAGGAAAGAGCCATCTACTACATCAGTCACACTTGTTGGCTATGAGTTGAACTATTCACCTATAGAGAAAGGACATCTTGTAGTGGTTTTCGCCACTCAAAAACTTTGGCATTACATGCTAACCCATACCGTAAAGTTCATTTCCAAAGTAGATCCACTTAAGTACCTTCTCTCAAGAATAATACTTACAGGCCAGATGGAAAAATGTGTTATGCTCCTAAGTGAATTCAGTATCCAATATATAGACAAAAAATAAATAAAGGGGTAGGTCATTATAGATCATCTTGTTGAGGCACCCCTGGTAGATGTGTATACATTGGTGATGGAGTTCCCTAATGAATATCTCAGTGTGGTTGAAGAACAACCAACATGGAAGTTATACTTTAATGGCTCCTACACATCTCATAGATCATGAGTGGAAATCCTCTTTGTTACTCCCCAAGGAGATTACATCCCCAAATCATTCAAGTTGGGATTCCCCTACACTAATAACATTTTAGAATATGAGGCACTCATCTTAGGCCTCAAAACAACTATCCAATGGAATATCACAAAGTTGCAAGTGTTTAGAGATTTGCAACTCATCATCAAGAAGGTCTTTGATAAATTCAAAATAAAGGATGACAAATTTTTACCATACAAGGAGCTCGTGGATAGACCAAAAGAATAATTCATAAGCTTACAATTCACGCAAGTACCTAGGCTACAAAATAAATTTGCAGATGCCATGGCAACTATTGGGTCTTTACTAGAAATCCCTCGAGATTTAATGTAGTACAAATTCTTAGTCAAGAAGCTACATACACCCGCTTACGAGAACGTCGATTCTAAAATGGTGTACATTTTGGTTGGTCCCCAATCCCCATGGTACCATAACATCTATGCTTCTCTAAAAAATGGTATCATATCTCCTCGCCTGACAAAAACTGAGCGCTAGAACCTTATCCACAGAGCTTTCCGCTACACTCTCGTAGCTAATACACTATATCATTGTGGATACCATAATATTCTCTCTCGTTGTTTATATTAAAACAAGGTTGTCTTGGCTTTACAAGAGGTTTACACTGGAATCTGCGATGCCTACATCAGTGGCATGGTCCTAGCAAAGCAACTACTCAAAGCTGGGTACTATTGGCCAAAAATGAAACATGATGCATGCGAGTTTGTAAAGAAATGTCTACCATGCTAGCAGTATGCCAATTTGATCCATGCTCCAACACAAGACTTGCATCCCATTGCACCACCTTGTCCTTTCTCATGTTGGGCCTTCAATCTTGTTGGTAAGATAACCCCTTTCCTCAGACGGACATAAGTATATCATAATTGCTACTGAATACTTCATGAAATGGATTGAGGAAATTTTTCTCACCCTAACTACTGGCATTTAGATATCTAAGTTCCTCCTTCACCATATCATCTACTGCTATGACATCCCTTCTACCATTTTTACAGATCATGACACACCTTTTGAAAACCAACATATGCAAGATCTATGTACTAGATTATGCATCAATCATCATTTCTCTAGCCATACTTCCCTCAAGGAAATGACCAAGCTGAGGAAACCAAGAAAACCATTATGAAGATCCTCAAAAAGGTTATCAATGATTTTTGTCACAATTGGCACCTCCAAATCAATCCCACCCTCTGGGCATACCACACTTCCTTTTGCACTCCCATAGGTACCACCCCATACTCCCTGGTATATGGCATCGAGGCCTTCTTACCAATTAAGGTCGAGCTCCTTAATTATGTGTGTTTATGAATAATAATACCACTAATGAATACAAGTTTGAGCCTACCTAGTTGGGCCCTTATGTTATCACAACATGTTTTGGCTTAGGAGCCTATCAGTTGTACACCTAAAGGGGATCCACTAAATGATTCTATCAATATCATCCATCTGAAGTAGTTCTATGCCTGAACCATTTCCTATGTATATGAAAAAATCCATAAAAATTATAACATATCCTAAAAAAATCTTTGTCTTGGTAAAAACCTAGTAAGCATGCACCTTGATAATATAGAAAACATCCAAAAAAATGCAGAAATAATACAAAAAACATAAAAAAATAAAAATCAATCAAAAAATGAAAAAAGTAAAGAGAAATAATCATCCAACGGTGAAAACTTGGCAATCAAGTGCCTTGGGAAAGTATGTTGGTGAAAACTTGGAAACAGGTGCCATACATAATGGACCGTACCATTATCTATCAAAATCTCACCACATCACCAAACATCTCCCCACCTAAACTTCTTTCGCAAAACCCCATTCTCAAGGTGTTCCCATCATTGCATCGAAAATATTGAATTAATATATGGTATCCTGAGCTTCTTGTACTTACTAAGGCATGTCCTATCCCCAAATCTTGAGTTGTGTATATAAATGTCATTTCATGGCCTATCCCCATTCTCGATCTTTGTAAAATACCTTTATATAGAGTGTCATGTTTCTTGCTTGTACTATGTTGCTAGGTCTCTTTGTACATATCTTTGTTCCTCCCATAGAAGCATGGTCAATTGTGTTACCCTCCCAAGGCTAGTGTCTCAGCAAGCACCTCAACAAGAAATTCTCAATTATTGCATTTGTCCTATATTCATGTTTTTTCCATCAAGACTCAATTTTCAGCCGATCCTGAAAAATAGGTCTTTGTAGGATGCATCCTTCCTCATGACCAACCTAATCACACCATCTCTTAGTTAGTTGGTATCTTTTGGAAAAGAACATATTTTGGATTTATCACTTTGTTTTTTGAATTGATTCTTTGGTTCTTGTTTATTCTTTTACGACGTCTCGTTGTTCCTCTCCTCAAGGTCACTGCGATCTTTATATCGTGGTGTGTTGCGAATGAGAGCAATCTGGGGTAGGGTCTCTCAATATTTTTTGTTTTTGTCTGTGAGTCAGTTGGATATGACTCTTGCATCATGTAATCCCTTAGAATCCCCTAGTGCACTTGGGAAATGTTGTTTGTTTGTGGTTTCCCCAACATCGTTTCCACCATGGCTTCGCCTAGGTCCATGTGTGATGTTGGGGCAATCCTTGTGTGTGTTTTTTATGCTAGTCCTATGCAACGTTGGTGACAAGGGCTTGAGTTCCTAGTAACCTTGGAAAGTCTCTAAAATGTTTCTATATCATACTAAGTGCTTAAACTACATGGTGGTATTCCATCCCGGAATACCCCGCACTCAAGCTTCAAGAAAAATCCCCCTATCAATCCCCAGCTAACAATCCCTAGCTAACAATCCCATCATGAATCCAAACAATCATCCAAAAAATCCATAAACTATCCAAAACCCTAGCTCAAATCCTCATTAATCTAAATAATCACTTATGTACCTATCTCCATCATCCATCCTCTCCTCACAAACAACCCCTCATCCTAGTACAAACTTGAAGCATGCCCATTCCATTGTGACCCCTAACCCATGGATTTTGATTGTGCAAACCACCCTCCCCACCTATCCATTTTCACCTCTCACAATGAGGGTTCAATTAGGTCATGATATGTTGCATATAACATCTCCACTACCTCCACGTTCATTCACGCACATTCCATCTTCTGTGCATTCACATTTTAGATTTCATTTAATTGCATTATCATCCACATTTTAGATTGCATTCAATTGCATTATCATTCACATTTTTATATTTTCATTTAGTTGCATTATCATTTTTTTTTAAGTTGCATTCAATTGCATTATCCTCTTCCTCTTAGTTGGTGTCACTTAAACATCCATCTTAGTTGCATTTATTAAATCATTTAATTGCATCCATTATAGTAAAATCATTTGAATTACATTGTTAATTCATTTAGATTCATTTTAAATCTTGCACTAATCATTTAGATTCATTTTAAATATTCCATTAATCAGTTAGATTCATTTTAAATCTTGCATTAGTCATTTACATTTATTTTAATCTTGCATCATTAATCTCATTTTAAATCATTTATGTTTATTTTATCTTGCATTGTTAATCTCATTTAGGTTCATTTTATCTTGCATTGTCAATCTCATTCAAAATCATTTAGGTTCATTTTATCTTGCATTGTTAATCTCATTTAAAATCATTTAGATTCATTTTAAATCTTGCATTAATCATTAAGATTCATTTTAAATCTTGCATTAAGAATAATTTAGATTCATTTTTAATCTTGCATTATTAATTTCATTTAAAATCATTTAGGTTCATTTTAAATCTTGCAATTGTTTATATCATTTAGGTTCATTTTATCTTACATTATTACATCATTTTAGTTGCATTCATTTTATCCAAAATCATTTAAATTACATTCATTAATTTGCACTATTAGAACATGGTACAATAAATCATACATCCATACATAAGTAAAACATCATAAGCATCATAAGTAGAAACTACATTTGCATAAATATCATAAAACATATCCACCCTACATCCACACATCGTCAATAGTTGCATCCTACATAAAACACTAATCACACACATCACATATATATAGAATTATACATAGCACATCACATCCTACATCACAAATATGTTAGTCACATTTCATAATCATAATCCTCACATCCTGTATCAAAAATATGTTAGTCACATCTCATAATCATAATCATCACATCCTACATCACATGTCAGTATTGCATAAATCATACATTTGCATTGAAAAACATATCCATAACATAACACATCCTGCCAACTCATCATCATATGTATATATATATCGCAATGAATAAATAATGTCTCGTATCCCACATCAAAGAATTAATAAATGTGTAAGTGTCTTGTGAGTGTCCATCAAATGAATAAATATACAATATCTAGGACCATGGCCTCAAAAAAATAATAATATACATGTACATCAAAATTGCTGCAACATATCACTATCTATCTGTCTCTCTTGGGGGAGGTTGCATATCAATACCTGGAGGTGGTAAGACCTGTGTTGGAGCCTGTGCCTGGGGCATCTCCACTCTGTCAAGAAATACTACAACCTATATCTACAAAGGTCATTGTGATAGTCCTATCACCTCTTGACCTCAGTCATCAACTTCCATCCCTACCCTTGACCCCTTTGCCTCCACCATCTGCACCAAACCATTGGCTGATCATTGTTATCTTTGTGAATGTTAGGGCTAGTGGCTCTCATGGCCTATCCTCTGAGATGGCCCAATCCCAAAACTATTGCCACCTTTCCTCTTGTTGCTCCCAGCCCCCACTTTGGTACCTGTGCCTATGGCTCTTGATCTACTAGCACATATGTAGTGCTCCCTCCTCTTTGGTGGTACAACAACATGATACATCACTATGTACAATCCTACCTACTCTCAGAGGTCTTCCAGATCACTCTGTAATCTCACCATCTCCTGAGATCCCCCTACCACACGATCTCCCCCTCCCACCTGCACTCCAACTAAATGTTGCAATGCCAGATCCCTCTCCTCCTGTAGCATGTCTCACTAAGATTTCTACCCACCTCTCTCCCTCTACAACATGTCTCTCTCCACCTGTAGCCTATCCCTCTCTCTCCACAGTTTCTCCCTCTCATCAATGGTCTCCAGCCCATCCTACAATGCCTATGCCAGATGAGTAATCAGAGAATCTCTCTATCCTTGTACATCTCGCAAAATCTGGTTGGTCATATTTTGGGTAGCCTATAGATACACAAGATGGGATTCTAGGTCCACTCCTCCTCCCCTGCCGATGATCCAACCCCTAGGGCGCTTGGTGCTAGTGGTGGGCCTAGTGGTACCTGTGCCCCATCTCCCCCCATTGTCTCCTCCTGCATCTCTAGCTCCTACATCTCCTCCTCCTTCTACATCCATGTCCATATCATCTCCTCCTTCGTCCCCTCCCCCATATCTCATGCCTTCCCTCCTCAAGGTCGACCTCCCTCCTCTCCTACCCCCAAGTGCTAGTGCGATTACCCACCCCCTCCCCCTTGCCACATGTTCTACTACAACCCTCACCCTCTCTGCTTATGGAAATAAACCCACTCTCCCCACTGATTACGGTCTTCAAAACCAAGCATGGTACTCCACCGTACTCCCCCCATCTATTGGCCCCCCTCCCCAATCCCAATGGATGACTTGTATGGCCTACCGTAGTGCCACCAAGCCTTGTCTATCTATAGGGCCTCCAAACTTTGACCACCTCTCTTGGATGGTACATTGATATCGGTGCTCAACATCTGGTAGGCCATGTGTGTAACTGAACTGTTTGGCCACCCGATCTGGCCTGTACTACTCTATTATGTAATCCCATCACCTTGCCAAGTACATGGGTGTCATCATGTATGGTAAATGTAACTGATCCTCTAACCAAGCTTCTAGCCCCATGTATGACCTCTCGGTAATGCCATCTTGAATACCATCTAGAGCCTCTCTCTAATAATCTATGTCACGTACATCATGGTATGTAAGCATTTCTCCCCAGTTGTACACTACAAGCCGATTTGCATGTCTATCCCTCCTACCTATCAGTCTCAACACCATAATGTGCTCCCATCCCCAAACCTGTAGCAAAGAGGTGAAGCCTATACTCTGCCCCTCTATCTCTCCCCCATGGTACACGATCTAGTGAAGATCCTAGTATAGCTCAGCTAGCATGAGCATCCCCCATGCCATAGGTACTATGACATCCACTATCCACACAAACACCAGGATGAGTGCTAGTGTCACACTCATCCCTCCTATGTCAGGAGCAATGTACCCTGAAACCAATCTGCATACATGTAGATAAACTTAGCATGTTGGAGGCACCACTACTAAATGCCTTTCTAGAGATGAATTCCTATGCTGAAGCATCAACGTCACTCCCATCCCCACCAGTGTTGTAACTTCCTGCTACTATGTGGTGTCTTCTACAATCACCTCTGTACCCTGAATGGGTAGGCGGAAAATCTTATATATATCCTCAAGTGTAACTATCATCTCCCTATTCGAGAGATGAAAAGTGCTCATCTCTGAATGCCACCGCTCATAGAGTGTAGTTACCATCACCATATATGTACATTTTTTGGGTATCTATGCTAGATATTTGAGTCCAATTACATCCACCTATGCTTAGTCCACAAGAGTAAACTGCTATGCCACCTCTAGCAGTGTCACATGCCTCCTCTTGACTAGTCAGCCGGTCCACGGACCACTGCAACCAATCCAAGTTTGTTGTGTTAGTTTTCTTTCCTACCAAATTGTATTCATTCTAGCCCCTCTATTCTCTCCTATCTTTGTCCCCTCCCATTTTCTTTTCTACATCCTCCACTTGCGATCCTTCAAGTTTTACCTACGATCCTACAAACCACATAGTTATCATAATCTCACAGGTGAGGGATCATGAAACCTATTCCTAATTGTATGACCAAAGGAGTGCATTCATGCAGCACCCCTTCCTACCCCCACAAACCCTCATGGGATCACATAATTTCCCCCTCCCCTACCCATTTGGTCTAGGATTGTGATCTTGTCAAAAATTCATCATGGGATCACTATCCTGCCAAAAATCCCAAGAAGCCAAGGGATTTGGCGATCTTGCCAAAAAACTCTATTTTACCCTCCTGACCTCCTATTATAGCAATTTCTTGTTGAATCATGATCCCGTAGGTCCTGATGGTGATCCCACCGATCTCGAGCCTACAGGATTGCAAACTTGCAAGCTAAAACTTGAAATAAAATAAAAACTAAAAAGTATAGGGGTGGCTTTTTTTATCCTACCTGTCTATCGAGCACTCAATGTTGCTAGACACTCCTCACAATGTCATTCCTGTGCCTCGGTCTACCTCCTCTCGCCATCGTTGTATGCTATATCAGAGCTCAAAAAATTAATATATCGTCAAGCTTGAATATGCACAAATGACCTCTTTCTGGCCCTCTTGGCCCTTACCCTTATCAAGGGCCTCCCATGAGACATTTTTCCTTCCTATAGCCCCTCATCTCCCCCATTCTTCCCATTTTCCCTCTTACTCTTATTTTCTTATCCATTAAACCATCTTTTCACCCCTTTCTAGCCCTTTTATAGCTAGTTGCGACAAACCCTTCCTTTTGAGATGCTACTTGGGCCCCTTTTTCTTTCCTTGTCGCCCTTTCGAGGGGGCATCACCCATTCTAAACCTCTTTTCCTGCATTATGAGTCAACCTCATCACCTCGTAAATTCTTTGTGTCATTTTTAATTTTAAACGTCTTGAAATAATATTATTTTAACACTATGTCGAAGAGGGGCAAAATGTAGACACCTAAATCTGATTACATAATTAAGTAATCTTATTTAGCTCTCTTCTAAGGTACTGATTAATTAAATATTAATTATTTAATTAATTTATGTCATCCTCTAGTTAATTAACTATAGTCTAATTAATTTAGTTAATTAACTATAGTCCAATTAATTATCTAAATGACAACCCATAGTCTAATAATTAATTAAAATCCCTTTCCTCTATTAATTTAAATAAATATATTAATCTATTTAAATTAATTCACAAATCTCATTTTCCTCCTATTTTAGAATTAAATAAAGTATTTAATCTAATTTGAGCACATGGCTCCTAACTTTAACCCCTAACTTAACCAATCCCAACTATCTAACCTTGAGTTCTTACTCAACGCAACTCATTCACACATGCTAATCATCCTTAAATAGCTAATGACCCACGATTAGCTAATCTGATCTTCAACTCATTCTCTCTCATCCCATCACATCCTCTTAATTCTCTCACTTGCCTCCTAATCCAAGCCTAATCATTCCCTAAACATTTATCCATGAATTAAGAAATCCTAACCCAACCCAAGTCAACTCTCATGTCACATCCTCACATCCCCCAACTCTCTCACCCCATGTCAACCTTAAATGCTATTACACATCCCCTACACACTCCATCTCCTTCTTACACATTTGTACCCTCTCACATCTCCCAAGATGGTCAAATTCCCCCATACTTCCCAACCTCTCTCATTGTGACACTTGTCATAATGAGAGGCATTTGAAAAAGCATAATCCATGTGCTCTCTCTCAAATGCATCTCCATCCTTCCTCAGGTTTGCATCTTGATTGTCTGTTTGCTCCTCTCCTTGCCTATAAATTGAGCTCTCTTCTCCTTCATTTTCATCCACCCTTTGAGAAAAGTTACCATGCCATTTTGAAGAACAAAAACCACATTCATACCCTCATAATTCCAAAATCCTCACTCATTGAAGCTTGAGCACACATCCAAACCTTGGGACAAATCCAAAGATCAAGAAGGCTTCATTTGGGTGGTTTTCACTCTCTTTCCTTTTCTTTCTTTTGTCTTATTGTAAGTGGTGTTTTGATTTATTTTGTTAAATATTTAGTGTAGCTTTATGTTCCTAACATAGCATTTCATTGCATACAAGAACTCTACATGTTAACTCTCTAGTTGGTGTCATACTAATCCTAGTTAAAAATGCCAAGTCATGTCAACACATCTACACATATGTGTCAAGTGACACTACTTAAATTACAATATTTTACACACATAGCATGACTAAACATAAATTCATATTTTCTTAATTAAATAAACCATGCAACAATACATTTACGAATAAAATACATGACAATGAGGTTCATGTCTCTTCACTAGACAAAACCTTTGTTTTAATAATAAAACATAGATCCACTCTTGATTCCCCATATTTAGAACCATGGTCAATCTTTTGTACACTCATTGTAAAAAATAGTAGTCCAAGAAGTAACCATAATAACATAGCAATCAAACACATATCAAATAACACTTACATTTTAATAATTTGTTATAACATAATAAAACATCTACAATCGATCTTAATATGCATAAACATGAATTACTGAATCAATTTTACATCATAATAACATCCAAATATATCTATCATTCTACATCATTAAAACATAACATATCCTCATCATAGGAATTATTTGGATCAACTATCACAAATCATCAAATAAGAAGACTAACAACATAAGCAAGGTGTTGAATAAACATAGCATAGGATCTATCAAATCCTTGAATAATAACATAAAATAAAATATCAACTGTGGAGTGTAGTCTAGAAAATCAGTGCTGAGCTATGACGGGCTAAGGTAGGCCTCACAAAATGAAGTCACAAAAAGCCCAATCAGATAGATCTGAAAAGATCCATCTATCTTCTCTAGTTCATGTTTCTAATATCTTTGTTCCCATTGATGATACAGGTAAAGTGGAAACCAAAGATAAGAAATCCACCCATCGCAAACATTTTGTTGAACCCACTCCTCCCCTTTTTATACCTTGAACAACTAGACCCAGAACTAGGTCCCAAAAGAACAATAAGATGGATAGAGAAGGAGATGTTTATGTGGATTTGGAAAAAGAGAAAGAGAAGAATCTGGAATCTCAGGTTTTGGATGAAGAATAGATGGACAAGGATCTCTTCGATCTAGATGATTCAACCTTGGAAATCATAAATACTCCTATGAAGCCCCCTAGGGAGAAGAATGCATATGATGCTACACCGAAATGGTTACAACATCAGTGAATAAGAAGCGCAACTTGGTGCTGATTTCAATTCTTATTAAGGATATGGTAAGAAAGTATACAAAAAAGACTCCTAAGGAAAAAAAGATGAAAACTATCACCACTAGTACATTTGAGGTCAATTTTCGACAACCATTTGTCGGATTTGCAATGGTCATTTGTCAGTATTTTGACATGTGTCCGTCGTAGTTTTTGCATTAGAAATTATGATAGAAGAGATATCCATCAGTTTACCGACACCCCCTTACATTGGAAACTTGCACATGATAACAACTTTGTTATGGCATTTCTTACGGTCCCTCTATCAAAATTCAGACACAAAGACCTATCGGAAATACACAATCTCTGTTAGAACTAACTGTCGAAAAGATATCCTTTCCGACATTAGAACTGTTGGTATTGTGATAGATCTTCAACCAATTTTTGACAGATAATCCCATCAGTGACATAGCATTAGTGTCGAACCTTTCTGTTGAAAATTGCTTATCTACGACATTTTACCTGTCGGAAGAGTGATGGTAGCGTAGCGTATCTCTGACAGGTTTCCTTGTCAGATGTATAGCATTACTGTCGCAATAATTATCGTAAAGTATTTTCTTCGACATTTGATCTATGGGATAGGTGATGTGTTGGCCTATATTCTGACGGGAAATGATGTCAGATGTATAGCAGTTCTATCAGAATTAATTATTAAGTGTCGAAAAATCAACGGATATGCACATTAAAGATAACACAGCTCAAGAGACCATCATAGGTTGTCTCTTTCTTGGGTTTATATTATTTACAGAATGTTTTACCTTTCATTAGCTCATCAAATCTAGGGATTTGAAAGAATTTAATAGAATATTTTCATGACAATGTATATTATTTAAGTTGATGTTGCATGAATTTATCTACTTCACGCACTTGTAGACTATGAGGACGATGATAAAGAAGCATGGCCATGGGAGGAGATGCTTCTTTATCACCATCCTAATAGTCTACAAGTGCACAAAGTAGATAAATTCATGCAACATCAACTTAAATAATATACATTGTCATAAAAATATTTTATTAAATTCTTTCAAATCCCCGGATTTGATGAGCTAATGAAAGGTAAAACATTCTGTCAATAATATAGACCCAAGAAAGAGACAACCTATGATGGTCTCTTGAGCTGTGTTATCTTTAGTCCTAGCTACTGGGTAAGGCCTGGAAGATTTATACATGTCGATCATCGAGAATAATCACCGCCTTGCATTTATGTACACTGCACAAATTGATCCCAGTCTCGCAAAAACATTTTACACTTGTACATCTCATCAATACTAGAGGCCTAAAGTAATTTTATACGATCACTAGCACATTTCGTGCATGGATGAGAAAAAATATCCACAGTTTCTAGATAACCATTTTTGAGAAGATGAATGAGTGGAGGCCAAAGAAGGGATAATTGTGGCAGAAAATGAGTGGGTGAAAGCTGATCGAGCGTGAGAGAAGGCATTGCATTTTATTTGATCATGAATGCTCTTTGAAATGACCAATCATGTTTTCTATTCGATTCTTTTTGGTGCTTTTTTTTCTCATATTCAGTAGATAAAAATCACAGTGGTAGCCACTTAGCCATCTTTTTGATGTTCCAGGTATTTTACAAAGATACAGGTATGTGGATTTATCATTCAATTGCTTGCAGTTATTGGTCAAATGCAAATATTTTGTCACGTTGAAAGGGCAAGATATCAGTTTGGTGTTTTCGGTTTATGTTAATAGTTGATTTGGTAAAATCCTCAAAAAACACACTACATGTTCTAAAATGTAAAGAAGTTGAATGTTAAATGTAAGATATATATCTCATCCATAGTAATCAAAAGAAAGGACATGAAACTTATAAGGAGATTTACCAAACCAAAAATATAAGCGAATAGGAAACATGATTGGTACCTTATGAATTAGTTTTTGAGGTGCACAATATTCATCAATCTCCTCAGAACAAGACCCCTCCTCATGAAAAATGCATTTAACAAAAAAAACAAATATATAAAACTGAACCAATGGCATGTTTAGAACAAAGAAATAGATTGATAATAATATGCTGAAAATTCTATTATGTTTAATACACGCAAAAGGACCAGTCCCAACAATTCTTAAACATACTTTATCTAATATGATAATAACATGCCAATTAAACTGGTAAAGGTGTTATCTGCATTTAATTTGCCAATTACTAATTACACAAAAACCAAATTTACAAAACTGAACCAATCGCATGTTCTTCGTATGTGATTTTTTCATCTTTCGAGCCTCTGGCATCATATTCGACTACAAATTTCAAATACATTGCATTTTATTTGATCATGAATGCTCTTTGAAATGACTACATTCTACTGGTGTCATGCCCTTGCCTGTGTTTTATCTCCATTATTTGATGTTATTGGTGCTTGTGCTCAAGGATATCGATTCACTATTTTCAAATGTTTGGATCATTTTGGTCGTGACTGCTCCTCTTGTACACAGTCAAGAAATGTAACTGTCTAATGATTATATGTAATTTTGAATGGATTAAATGCTTTATTCTTGGCAGAAGTGAATGGAAGGAATAATGTTGGTGTTAGGTTTCATTTATTATTGAATTCAATGGTTTCAAGGATGTGTTGATGAGTTTGCTCCTTGTTTAATGTTAACTGTTCCTACAGAATCCACTCATACAACAGTGAAATGCTATGTGATTGACAATTTCATACAACTGGTCCTTTGGCGTGTATTAAATAGAATAGAATTTTTAGCATATTATTATCATTCTATTTCTTTGTTGTAAACATGTCATTGGTTCAGTTTTAATCTATTGGTGTCGTGCCCTAGCCCATGCTTTATCTCCATTTTTTGATGTTATTCACTGTTTTGAAAAGTTGACTGTGGTTATCAAATGGAAAAAATAGAAAACAAAAATTGTACACGAATTTTTTTTTTCACGAAATGGATAGTACTATGTTTCAACTTTCAAGAAAAATTGTACACGAAAAAAAACTTTCAAGAAACATAGTACTATCCAAAATATGTCTTTAAAGTTTATTTCTAATGATTATGATGATGTTGATGTTGATGTCTACAATTTATTTCACTTACTAATGCTTGCTTAGATTGAATTTTGAATTGCCAGGCTGGAGAATGCTTTCAAAGTTTAGGGTCTATTCCATATGATATTCTTAGTTACAACTCAAATGCAACTCAACATATTTTTGATGCTGGGAAACCCACTGCAGAAACTCATCCATAGGTGAAATTTAATTTTGTGAATCCTGGCATTGTTAATGTTATTACTTTTCCTCACATTTCATATTTGTGAAAATGTTTCTTGGCACTATCTTCTTTTTCAATTCCTATATTTGCAGCTTTTTAGATCATTAACTTAAGCATTACATGTCTTTGTTCAAAGTTTATTCTAACACTATATTATATCTTATTCTTATTACAATGTTCTTTGTTGTGGGGTAGGAGCTCAATCTTCATTGTTTTCATTGTGAGGGACAATGAAGATTTCTCTAAAAAATAGCAGGTCTTCTTTAGTATCTTATAATAACATGCTAAACTGATAAAGGTGTTATGGGCATTTAATCTGCAATTACTAATAGATTAAGCATATTATTACTATGCTTAATGTTCCATTTAAATGCATTTAACACAAAAAACAAATTTACAAAACTGAACCAATGGCATGTTTATAACAAAGATGTGTTGAGGAGTTTTCTCCTTGTTTAATGTTAATTGTTCTTGCACAATCCACTCATACAACAATGAAATGCTATGTGGAAGGGATGGCTGATAGTGTCCCTTGAGGGAAGGGGGATTGTGAAAGACTTGTTATCAATGTATTGTGTATTTCCAACATGTTTGGATGCAGGGCAAACTAGGAGAATGAAGGATCACTCACTGATTGAATGATGACCTGGTTTTGAAGGGTCACTGGTTGAGGGGATAGTCAAGGTCTGAATTATTGGGCTATTAGAGGTACCTATTTATTTGTATTGATTTCTATTCAAATTCTATGCATGGATTCCTTGTCAATTATTGGCTGCTATGTATGCTGCAACTGCATCTGTAAATCTACATATACTTCTCTAGGGTTGTAAGCCACTTAGAGATCAAAATAGAGAAACTAAATCAAAATCGTTCTTTGTCCTATTTCCTTTTAACAAAGTCTCAACTATCAATGATAAAATACATTTGATGCCCTAAGCTATCAATACAAATGACGCCTAGCTAGAAGCTCACGGGCTGTCCATTTGATAACCATAGTCAAAATTTCAAAAAAATGGATATCCTTGAGAACAAGCACCAATAACATCAAATAATGGAGTTAAAGCACGGGCTAGGGCATGAAACCAATAGAATGCGGTCATTTTAGTGACAACAATATATAATGGCATCATTAAGCGTGCCAGTAATATCAACAAACATGAATCCAAACATTTGAAAACCAATGGCATGTTTACAACAAAGGTCTAATAGAACTCCCAACAATTCTTAAACATACTTTATCTGATATGATGAATTCTTAAACAATTAAGGTTGGAGTAGACATAGTTATCACACATTTTTTTTGTGTGGTACAAGAAAGATTTGGCTATGTCAAATCTTCCTTCGTGCTAGCAGTCTACAAAATTAGACCTTTATTAACAATTGATCATATCAGATAACTAGTATGTTTAAGAATTTTTGGGATTGGTCCTTTGGCATGTATTAAATGGAATATATAGAATTTTCAGCATATTAACATTCTATTTCTTGTTGTAAACATGCCATTGGTTCAGTTTTGTAACTTCACTGTTGTATGAGTGGATTGTGCATGAACAGTTAACATTAAACAAGGAGAAAAGTCCTCAACACATCTTGGAAACTCCATTCACTTCTACCAAGAATAAAGCATTTAATCCATTCAACATTACATATAATCATTAGACAGTTACATTTTCTTACTGTGTAGAGGAACAGTCATGATCAAAACTACTTTCACCCTTGCACAAGTTATTCCAAACTTCAAGTAAAATGAGAAATATGCTATATCAAATCATTCATATTTATAGTAACCATTCAAAGGATCATTTTGTCAATGAACCCTCTGACTGTACCCCTGCAGTAGAGAAAGGAAACCTCAAAATAGAGAAAGGAAACTTAGTAAAACCAATCTATGCCATTGTTTGTGAGGGTACAATCATGATAAGTGCCTCTCAAAACTCTCCAAACATGTAAGATTATCTTTAAATACTTTATTGATCTCTTCTAAACATTAACCAAATCAAACCTACATTTGAATCCACACACAATAACCCCAAAATGAAGGGTTTTGTATCCTTTAATGAATCTCAGACACTAGTAACGCATGGATAGTCAAACCAGTAGTCTCCAAAGCATTCAATAAGTGACTAGATTGTATTTAATACACGCCAAAGGACCAGTTGTATGAAATTGTCAATCACGTAGCATTTCACTATTGTATGAGTGGATTGTGCAGGAACAATTAACATTAAACAAGGAGCAAACTCCTCAACACATCTTGGAAACCATTGAATTCAACAATAAATGAAACCTAACACCAACACTATTCCTTCCATTCACTCTACCAAGAATAAAGCATTTAATCCATTCAACATTACATATAATCATTAGACAGTTACATTTTATGATTGTGTAGAGGAACAGTCATGACAAAAACAATCAACACTACTTTTACCCTTGCACAAGCTATTCCAAACTTCAAGTAAAATGAGAAATATGCTATATGAAATCATTCATATTCATAGTAACCATTCAAAGGATCATTTTTTCAATGAACCCTTTGACTGTACCCCTGCGACCGAGAAATTAAACCTCAAAATAGAGAAAGGAAACTTAGTAAAACTAGTCTATGCCACTGTTTGTGAGGGTATAGTCATGATAAGTGCCTCTTAAACCTCTCAAAACATGTAAGAATGTCTTTAAATACTTTATTGATCTCTTCTAAACATTAACCCATGGATAGTCAAACCAGTAGTCTCCAAAGCATTCAATAAGTGAATATAAATGTTTGAAAAATTTCCTCTCAAATTCCCCAACCACTCGTAATCGGTTAGAGGGATTAGTTGAGTGTTTAGACACTAAAACTTCTTAAACATACTTTATCTAATATGATGAATTGTAATATCAACAAATGTGAATCTAAACATTTGAAAATAGTGAATCGATATCCTTGAGCACAAGCACCAATAACATCAAATAATGGAGATAAAGCACGGGCTAGGGCACAACACCAATAGAATGCAGTCATTTCAGTGAGCATTCATGATCAAATAAAATGAAATGCATTTGAAATTTGTGGTTGAATATGATGCCAAAGGCTCGAAAGACGTTGCCCGTCAAAGATACCAATCAAAGATGAAGAAATCACATACCTTCTCTCGCGCTCAGCTTGCACAAAGGAAGATTTGATAGCCAAATCTTCCTTGTACCACATGAAGAACATGCCATTGGTTCAGTTTAGCATGTTATTATCATATCAGATAAAGTATTTTTAAGAATTGTTGGTAATTATAGGAATAGTGGAGATTCTAGAAATATCCCTCTAACCGATTAGGAGTGGTTGGGGAAGTTGAGAGGAAAGTTTTCAAACATTCATATTCACTTATTGAATGCTTTGGAGACTACTAGTTTGACTATCCATGCATTACCAGTGACTGAGATTCATTAAAGGATACAAAACCCTTCATTTTGGGTTATTGTGTGTGGATTCATCCGCTTTAGCTAGGAAGATCAAGAAGATGGGGCAGGAGGACATTGTGGTAGAAGAAGTATTTAAAGAAGAAACAAGAAGCAATAGAAAAGTTTTCAGGAGTTTGGAACAACATTTCAGAATCCATGAATGGTATGGGTAAGGTGACCTTCATTCTTCGTCATGACTTCAATGAAACATTGGATATGGCTGATAAGAAGAAGGGTCACTTGTTGATAGTGTTCTTTGAGGGAAGGGGGATTGTGAAAGACTTGTTATCATTGTATTGTATATTTCCAATATGTTTGGATGCAGGGCAAACCAGGAGAATGAAGGATCACTCACTGATTGCATGATAACCTAGTTTTGAAGGGTCATTGGTTGAGGGGACAGTCAAGGTCCACATGTTGATAGTAATTCATTGAGTGAAGGGGGATTGTAAAATACTTGTTATCATTGTATTGTGTATTTCCAATATGTTTGGATGCAGTGCAGACTAGGAGAATGAAGGATCACTCACTGATTGCATGATAACCTAGTTTTGAAGGGTCACTGGTTGAGGGGACAGTCAAGGTCTGGATGTTGATATTGTTCCTTGAGGGAAGGGGGATTTTGAAAGGTTTGTTATCATTGTATTGTGTATTTCCAATATGTTTGGATGCAGGGCAGACCAGGAGAACGAAGGATCACTCATTGATTGCATGATAACCTAGTTTTGAAGGGTCACTGGAAGAGGGGGGAATGAAGGATCACTCATTGAATGCATGATAACCCCACCAAGCATTCTTTCCTTTAAGTTTCCATAATATCTCAAAATATGATCATTATTCTTTACTTTCTTCTATATGCTATTCTTTCTATGGCTTTCTTATCTTAGAAATATATCAAAAACATTGCAGATGTGCATATAAAAGTAAAATATTGTCCTTCAATTGTTCCACATTGAAGCATTTCCTCTTGGGAGTATTCTCTTCGTTTGTACAATATCTATCAAAAATGGTTCCCATATTTCTTCAAGATCTATTTTAATCTTTATACTGTAATTTTGATTAGATTTGACCAATAGTTGATTTCATTGGTATTTTATAGCATATACTCCTAATGTGAAATGTGGAGAGAAAGAAAGAGACACACTAGGTATGAATTACATGATATACCCATCATCGCTTAGCACTTAAATAATAAATTATGGACAGGGAACAACCCCCTAACTTATGGATGTTTGTTTCATGTTGGCCTCTTATTATATGCAAAGGTAGGCATGTCTTAGGCTAACAACCACAGTGTAGGGGCCATAAATTATGGATCCCAAAATAGTGCACACTTGTATTAAATTAGGTTCACTATACTACAAGGGAATGGAAACCATGCAATAGTGCCTCATGGGGATGGAAGCAACCCTTCACCAAGAAGATGATTGTGTCTACAATATTTACTAGAGGCAAAGAACATAATTTGGCTCTAGCAATTACTCCTAGAAGATAATGGCGCCCACAAAACACTTGGAAAAGATAGCACTCACTATATCTTTTATCACTCTTTTAAAGCTGGGACAATAAATCTCAAAGATTGATCAACGAATTCTTGAACACAAAGAACCATTGATAGTTATGATTCATGTGTACAATAGCCAACAACTAGTTTTTCCAATCATGGTGTCCAATAATTATGTTATAAAAAGCATCTACAAATCCCTTACACAACCATAATAGATTCAAACCACGAACCATAAGAACCTAACAATGGGACTAACAAAGATACAGCCTAAACAAATCTTGATCATATTCCACCCTATTGTAAGGCCCAAGAAGTAACTCTATCTTAAAGCTACACATTCATCTAGATGGAGCTCAAAGGTCAGGTAGCTGAAGCATAGCAATACTTGAATGAATATAGGAATAATTTGATGTACAATCATTTGCTAGCTTGGTTTGTGTGTTTTCCACATAATATTTTCCCTTTAACCACATTTATAGTTTGAGAAAATTAGAAAAAAATGTTTCAGATTTATATTATCCTTTTGAACTAGCACACTACCATCAAAATGCATAATCATTGGTCATATCAAGAAAATTGCTATTGATTAGTAGGATTTCCTTATAAAAATTTGATGCATGGATTTCTTGTGAATTATCGACTGCTATGTATCCTGCAACTATGAAAGGAATAGTGTTGGTGTTAGGTTTCATTTATTATTGAATTCAATGGTTTCCAAGATGTGTTGAGGAGTTTTCTCCTTGTTTAATGTTAATTATTCTTGCACAATCCACTCATAAAATAGTGAAATGCTATGTGGAAGGGACGGTTGATAGTGTTCCTTGGAGGAAGGGGGATTGTGAAAGACTTGTTATCATTGTATTGTGTATTTCCAATATGTTTGGATGTAGAGTAGACCAAGAGAATGAAGGATCACTCATTGATTGCATGATAACCCAGTTTTGAAGGGTCACTGGTTGAGGGGACAATCAAGGTCCGGATGATTGGGCCATTGGAGGACCCTAGTTCTTTATATTAATTGCTATTGAAATTGGATGCATGGATTTATTGTGAATTATCGACTGCTATGTATCCTGCAACTGGATCTGTAAATCTGCATATACTTCTCTAGGGTTGCAAGCCACTTAGGGATCAAAATAGAGAAACTAAATAAAAATCATTCTTTGTCCTATTTCCTTTTAACAAAGTCTCAACTATCAATGATACAATACATTTGATGCCCTAAGCTATCAATACAAATGGTGCCTAGCTAGAAGCTCACGGGTTGTCCATTTGATAACCACAGTCAGCATTTAAAAAAAAATGGATATCCTTGAGCACAAGCACCAATAACATCAAATAATGGAGTTAAAGCACAGGTTAGGACACAACACCAGTAGAATACGGTCATTTTAGTGACAAAAATATACAATGGCATCATTAAACATATATGCTAGTAATTTCAACAAACGTGAATCCAAACATTTGAAAATAGTGAATCGATATCCTTGAGCACAAGCACCAATAACATCAAATAATAGAGATAAAGCACTGGCTACGACACGTAAATAGTAGAATGCGGTCATTTCAGAGAGAATTCATGATAAAATAAAATGAAATACATTCAAATATGATGCCAGAGGCTTGAAAGATGAAGAAATCACATACCTTCTCCTATGCTCAGCTTTCGCTCCTTTTCTCCCGCTCCTTCTCTATCCAATTGAAATAAAAATGATGAGGTTGTTTCACTTTTTTTTTTAATGTATACCCCAAATCTATTAGAATTTTGATGGTCAATTAAACATCCATCAAAATATCGACATCATCAGGGCCTATTACAAAAAAAGAACACCAAATTCATAATAAAAAGTTACTCGGAGGAAACTTCTATCGAAATTTGGCCCCAAATGTAGTAGTGCACAAGGGTATTCACAGACTCAAAGACTGGGTGATGGTCCAATGAGGTTGCCATTTATAAAACCAAGGATGAAGAGAAAAATCCAACAGTTCAAGATTTTGAAGTCCAGAAGGTTGACCTAGGAGTCACAAACAGAGCTACGGATAATCACATATTTGAAGAATCCACAAAATAAATGTTAACCCATTAGTGGAAGGACAACAGAGAAAAAAGGAGCTAAAGAAAATAATCAAAACCATGGAAGAATACATTAACACCTTTAGAAATTTCAAACTATTTCCCTTGGCACAAGCACCCAAAACATTTTATCCCACTTCTCCTGAAAGCAAAAATTTTCTGAGCCAAATTCAACGGGGTAAGGCACTAACTATTAGTGTGGATTATTAGGTTAACGAAATAATAAAAGATGGAAGAAAGTTCATCCGAGAATCCTGAGTAATGTTTGATGATGTGGAAGCATTAATTAGGGAATTGTAGACTCAAATCCAAATGTGGGAGGTCGATGAATCAAAATGGGTTTTTGTGTTCACCAAATCTAGGAGATTGAGAAGTATGGGACACCAAGGTTCTTAGTAGAAAGATCATTGAAAATTGTATATGAATGTATTCTTTTTTCCCTGAGAAAGAACATTGATTGGCAGAACTCCATGTTTAGAGAAACTATAGAAGAGGCTAAACAAATGAAGGCATAGGCAAAGGAGTTACAAGAAATCCTAGCGATTGACATCAGGGCTATCAATGCCACGTATATATGGCATTATGGAAAAGTGATGTAGGACATGGATATTTTGGTCAAAGTATTTAAAATGACTATGGAATCAATTAAAGTGGACCTCACCAAGGTGACGCAAATTGAGTCGATGCTATACCTCTATTTTGATCAGCTCCCTAAACACTTGGATAATGTGGTGAAATTAAAATAGGAAAAAGAAGCCTGGAGAATGCGGCTCCTCAATCTAAAAAACCCTAATGTTCTGATCATCCAAAAGTTTGTAAATGCATATAAAGATTGGAAAGTCATACATGGTGCCAGACTAGAGGAAGATCAAGTTGCCGAGTGAGAATATGATATTGATATTTAGCTATCTTTTCCCATTTTAAGTTGAAAATTGGGGACACGTGTCCTAAAAACAATGTTTTAGTTATATTATTATTTGACAAGAGGTCAATTTTTTAGGGAGACCTCTCTAGATATGCCAAAAGACTATATCTATCTTAGGAGAAACTAATTAGGGGTTCAGAAAAAAACTAAGAAAGGCTAATTTTACTAGTTTTGATTTTCTATTTTTGAGACGATATTTGCAAAGTTCCAAAAATAGAAGTTTTATTTTTTCCTGTGATGCGATGACAGTTTAATGAAATATATGGAAGGGATTTGAAACTGTGTGTTTGAGTTCATTAAATAGATTTTCCTATGAGAGTATTTAAACTCATTTCATGTGTTAGTTTTTACTCTTTTGAAATGAGTGGATATTTATCAATCATAAGTTTATTTCATTCATTTGTTGAAGTATTATGAAATTGTTTGTAGCAGATAACTGTGTTTCTCTCTATTTATGATATTTTATGTCGAAATATTGCTTACACTCTTTGTCTAAGAATGATTTGAGTGGCCTTACATAATTTCTGGTTAAAAGTGCATGTCTTTGTTAGATTAATTTGATTCATTGAAGATCATACTAAGGGAGTTGTACCTTCTCAAAATTTAGAGGGAAGTGATCATAGTACACTTACCCAACTGTTGATTAACCCTTTGTTACCAAAATAGGGTGATAGTGTCATTTCAAAACCAATGTAAAAGAGGAGAAAAATATATTAACCAACAGAACCATAACCCAAAACCAAATTAAAAATTAAATCAAATTGAACCCTAATCCTTAACCAAATTATACCCTTACAATGACACTAAACCAATTGAACCCTAATTATTTTTTGAATTAAAAGAAGAGTTGGTATGAAGGATCCATTGGAAAGATGTTGTAGGTAGCTATTAGAGAGTGGGTGTAGGTGGAAGAGATGGTCAATGGACATGGGGAGATCAAGAAGCACCCCCTTTCCACCCATGTCAAACTCTTACTTCATGGAGACCAGCCAAAAACTCCCAGAGTTTTTATCTTTCATATAATAGTAGAAGGCTAGGGTTTGGTGTTTTCCATGAAGTAGGTTCATCCCATATGGATTAGATAGGGGTGGATTTAGGCCCTGTAATGGATAGGGTAAGGGTAATGCATAGGAGAAGGAGACTTTAGATGAAAACAAATATGCAAAAAAGATGTAGAAGCTTAAGCAATCACATAACACTGGGATCTTGGTCAAGGAAGATGCTAGAATCACAACAAAGGTATGTGATGTTATTAAAAAAATAGGCTCTATATTAGTTAATGTGTGTAGTGAGTGTTGAAATATGTTTGTGTCCTGGCTAAAAGAGAGGGTTTTTTTTTTTTCTGATGTGGTTTAGGAAATGGCTGAATGTGATGAAGGTGAAAAAGTGGTGTGGTGAAACTTGGCCTTTTAAGGTTGAGCTAAAAACCCTACCTAATGCTTTCTTTAAATATTTATATGTGAAACTAGACAAGCCAAACAATGGGTTCTGAATAACATCCCTCATATGATGGGAGATTAGGGTTTTTACATTAAATATTGGGAAGAAAATTTCAACCCTCTAAAGGCACAAGTTGAGGAAGTTCTAATATGGATCAGGATATACAACTTACCCTTTGAAGACTAGGAGAAAGATATTTTGAAAAGGATTGGGAAATCTTTGGGTAGGTTTTCAAAGGTGGGGGAAGGAGTAGAGAAGAAAGACTACAGTCTGTATGTGAGATCATTATTAGATGGAACCCTATTTCTCCTATTCCAAATCATATTGATTTGGTGTTTGGTGTTAGGATCTAGAAGGAAAGTGTGGAAGTGGAAGAAGAGGTCAAACAATGCAAGGTTTGTAAAAATTTGGGGCACTTAGAATGGGATTGTATGAAAGGGATGGATGACAAAATAAAATTTGAGGATGTTTCCCTTCAAAAGATTATCAACATGGAAAAGTGTGTAGGGGATGAGTATCTTCAGGGTGAGTTGGTCATATCTCATAAGCAGGGAAGTGATGGTATACTAAAGAGTCCTAGGTCACAATGAATTGTCCAAAGTGAAAGGAAGGTGATGGATGTTGGAGAGATGTAGGAATGTAACAAGGTTCTGGGGATTCAGTCTAGGGGTGATGAGATTCAAGTACCTACACATGAAGAAGATTGTAGCATGAGTGATGTGGTTACCCTGGTGCCAAGAACTATGGATAATGTGAGGGGTGATCTTTGTTTGCAAGGACCAACAAATGATAAGGAGTTTGAGGATAGCTGGGTTTAATCTCAAACCTTGTTTAGTCAGATACCTAATAAAAACTTCAAATTAGAAACAAAAAAGGAAATCAATGGGAATAAAATAGTGGGGAATGAGGAGAACCTATATTCATTTGTGGTAGAGGATCTATTTCTAGAGGGCATGTCATATGAATAGACTATCCAAATGGATATCTTACACTCTTCTTCCAGATATTTTTCTCCTGTTAACCTTACAAGTGAAGGACTAGAGGATAGTAAGCTATGAGGTATTGGGGTGATCATCCTAGTGAGATTATAGGATAAATATCTAAACCCACCCATATGTTGTTCATTATTTGAAGTAGGAAGCATGACAAAGGGTGGTATAGTGTCGACTATGGAGCAACTTGTCGATTCTCTGGGTGACCTCAATGATGGGGCAATAGTGAACCCATCTAATATTAACTAAGATTAGAGGAACAAGGTTTTTTCATGGTTGAATGGATATTTGAGATTAGAAGAGGAATATGTATTGGAGTAAAGGATAGTTAGTTAGACTCAGGCCAAGTTGCAAAAGGTGAATATTAAGGAGCATAAAAGGAGGGGATGGAAATATAGACAATTCAAATTAGAGTGGGATGGTAGTGCCAAAGGAAAAATGAAGATACATTCTGGGAAGGGAGGTACCCTTCCCAAGGATCTATGAAGACCCTTTCATGGAATGTCAGGGGATACAATGCCCCTAAAAAGAGGTGACCGATCAAATATTTTTTTGATCAAGAAAAGTGAGACATTATTTTGTTACAAGAAATGAAAATGATGAGTTTATATTTTCTATTTATTATTAGGTCTTGGAAAAAGTGGGAATGCATGTGTTTTGATGCTTTTGGGGCATCTAGTGGGTTAGCATTTTTATGGAACCCTCAAAAAGTTACAATTTCAAAAAGGAGGAAAGAAAGAAACTAGATGATGGTACATATTCATATTGTGGAGGATAAAAAGAGGATGTTTGTGTTAAATATGTATGGACCAACATGCATGACTGAAAAGAGGGAAGTTTGGAATCAGATCACCAACTACCTAGAAATTATTGGGCAAGATCTAGTTATTATGGGGGGATTTTAATGCAACAAGGTTGAATTCAGAGAAGATTGGAGGTATATAGTGTTTGGGTTCAATATAGATTAATTACCAACAATTAATTTTCACCAATAAGATGGAAGGAATCAAATCAAAGGATAGCTTGTTCACCTAGACAAATGGGAAGAAGGGATTCTCCAACATTGCTAAAAGATTGGATCACTTTTTTGTTGCAAGGAATTTAGAAGATTGTGAACTTACTTTTGAATCCCTGGTAGTACCCTTTTCTAGTTCAGACCATTTACCTATTTCTCTCATATTCTAGCGTGACGCCATACTAATTCATGCACCATTAAAATTTGAGTGTATGTGGTTATGAAATCTAGAGTTGCTCAATCACATCGTAGGATGGTGGAAGGATCCACTAGTGGCTAAAGGATTAAGGCCTATTGCTTCTCTAAAAAGATCCAATTTATTAAGGGGAATCTTAAAGAATGGAATTGGACAACCTTCAAAAATATTTTTGAGAAGGTCAATAAAGTTGGAAAGAGATTGGAGGAACTAAATGCAAAGGTCATGATGTAGGGTATGACATATTTTGAATTTGAATAGGAGAAGATGTTGATGCAAGATATGAATGATATCCTTGCCAGGGAGGAGTTCTTTTGGAAAAAAAAATCTAGATAATGTTGGCATAAGGATAAAGATAGGAATACCAAATTTTTCCACTCGGTTAAAAATAGAAGAATCACCAATAAAATTAGTGTGAAAAAAGATATGAAAAAAAATATACTTTCTAATTGGGACAATGTCAATGCTGAAGCAGTTCGTTACTTCTTTTTATTTCTCAATTTGAACCAAGTCAATGACAACCAGGTAGAGAACTTAGCAGAATTCATTCCTAAGATATTAAAGTGACGATCAAAATTGAGACTGATCACACTTGAGAAGGTTAGGCTGGCCTTATTTTCCATGGGTGGTGAAAAGCCTCTTGGGTTGGATGGATTCCTAGCCATTTTTTTAGAAAGAATGGGATATTATCCATCATGAGCTGTGGGAGGTTGTTGAGGAGTCTCATGCTAATAAATACATATGTCGAGACATTAATAACTCCTTTATTGTTCTCATTCCTAAAAAGGAGGCCTGAGGAACCTTCAAGGATTTTTGTCCAATTTCTCTATGTAATATTTTCTATAACATCATCTCAAAGGTCATTGCTAATATACTTAAGCCATTATTGAAACACAACATATCTAAAGAAGAAAGCAAGTTTGTGCTTGGCAGATCAATCATAGATGGAATAATCATAGCACACGAGGCTATTCATTCAATAAGGCAGGACCATAATTATAGGATTCTTGTCAAGATTGATATATAAAAAGAATATGATTATGTCAATGATCCTTTTTACTTCAAGTGATATGGATCTTTGGTTTCTTTGAATAGTGAGTTGAGTGGATCAAGAGATGCATCACCACAACCACATTTTCGGTTATAGTCAATAGAATTCTGCAGAGATTTTTTTATTCTTGGAGGGGGTTAAGACAAGGGGACCCACTCTCACTTGCTCTATTTATAATTAGGGTTGAAGTATTGGATAGTGATATCCAAAAAGAGATGAGATTCACAATGGAAAGGAATCCAAAGAGCACAAGGAATGGAGTCAACGTCACACCAACAATTTGTAGATGATAACCTGTTAATGAGGGATACATCTCTAAGAGAGGTCAGACATATGAAGTTAACACTAGATAGATATTGTAACCTTTCATGATAGGGTGTGAATTGGAACAAATCATAGGTTATTTTCCTTAACACAAGTTTGAGTAAGAAACATGTGATTTGTAGGATACTTCAATTCAAGCTAGGGAAATTGCCAGGTAAGTTTCTTGGTTTATCATTGATTGGGGGGGTGGTTAGAGTTAATTAGTGGACAAATATTGTTGATATTTGTGTGGGAAAAATTGAGGGGTGAAAGAGAAGATGACTCTCATCTGAAGGGTGCATAATGATGCTCAAATTTGTTATCTTGGTCATTCCTTTATACTCCATGATGTATATGCAAATCCCTGGAAAAATCATCAAAATCATTGAGTAGAAAATGAGGATCTTTTTATGGAATGGGAGTCAAGACAAAGAAAAAATTACTTTTTTGGTTTGGGATAAAGTTTTCAAGTCAAAAGGTGTGGGAAGTGTGGACTTGAGAAGATGGAATCTAGTGAATGAGGCAATGGGAGAAAATCTTATCTTGATGATGTATAGGAACACTCAACAAAAGTGGGTTAGAATACTTACAAGGAAGTATCTTGATAGTAAAGATAAAGAGTGCATTCTAACTATTGCTAATCTACCTAGAGGCTCTTCAATTTGGATGTCATTAGGGATCATATTACTTGGAATCTAGGGAATGGGGACAAAGATAATTTTTGGGAGGATTCCCTTAAAGGTAATCCAAATTTAATTGATGGGGGTTATAATAGAGGACTGAGAGATGAAGTGGAAGCAACATGGGGAGATAAGGTGGTGGATTTAATAATTTGTATACATGAGGAAGGGATGCTAAATTGGAAGTGGAAAGAGGACAATGTGGTGGAACTAAATGATGATGCAACCAGTGAATTCTAGAGGATTCAAGAGAGTAGGAATTTTTTGTTATCAGGAGAGAAGGATGAAATTATATGGCATGGTTGCAAAAAGGGTGTATATTTAGTGTGTGTGGGATACAAACTAGTGGAGGTAGAAGTAATGGATGAGAAAGAACCAACATAGTTATTTTGGAACAAGTACTATGTACCGAAGGCTAATGCCTTTACTTGGCTAGCATGTAGAGGTTGTATTCTAACAGGTGAAAAGATGATGAGATATGGGTACCATAGTCCTTTCCTACATCCTATGTGTAAATGTGAAGTGGAAACTATTGATCTTCTATTACTACAATGTAAGATTGCAACTACGTGCTGGAATTTTGTGTTGAATAAATAGAATCTTTAAGGAGATATCCCTACTACCCTCAAGAAAATGTTATAATCTTGGCAAGGACCTCAAAAAAAGTTAGTATTTTCATGTATTTGGTTGATATATCCTTCGTCTATTATTTAGGAGATTTGGAAGGAACATAACAATAAAATTTTCCAAGGAAAATAGGAATTAGTTGAACGGTTGTATTCAAGAATAGAACAAAGTATATATGAGTTAGTAAATGTAGCAGTATTTACACAAAGCTTGAGTAAGTATCCATTTATATTATCAGATAGTTCCCTCCAACGATCTTGGAACATGCTGAAATATAGACTCATTAATGGGTGCATGAAGGTTGATCTTCAAAAAATGTGTTATGGAAAACTCTAGACAAAGGGTGGATCTAGGTGAATCTTGATGGAGTTTCTTGGGGAAATCTAGGACCATCTGATGCTAGATGTATGTCAAAGGACTCTAATGGTAATATTATTTCCACTGAGAAGAAAACATTAGGAGTAGGGACCAACAATGAAGTGGAGGTTCAGGCGGTTTTGTTGGGGGTAGAGTTGGCACAAAGACATTATGTTAATAACTTGCATTTGGAGGGTGAATCTCAAATAATTGTGAATTCCATCACAATTGGAAAATCATATGTGTGGCGGTTGCAGAAGGTGGTCGAAGTCATATGGAAAAAACTAAGTTTTTTTTTCAAAATTTCAAAATCTCCCATATCTACCATCAAGGAAACACACTTGCTGACTCATTGTCCAAGCTGACAAGTGATGTGGTAGTAACATAGTAGATGGAGGATGGTGACATCATAGAAATAAAGTTGAAGAGATGTGATGGGGCGATTTGAGCTAGTGAATGCTTTGAAGGATGAAGAAGGACTATCTTTGTAATTAATATTTTGGGAGGTGGTGTGAGAAAAAATTATTTACGTTATCTTCACACATTATTCTATGGGCACATTCAGTTTATTATGCAATACCCAATATACCTTATTCCTTTTACATTTCCCATAACATTTTGAGTGGGTAGTGAAAATGATTGAGAGTTGGAGAGTGTGGAGAAAGAAAGGGAGAGATAGAGGCAAACTTTTCTTTTGGTGCTGTAGACACGCAAAAATGGACAAAGTGCTTTTAAATTGCAAAAATCAATAAAATGGCTCAAAATCATCAAAATGCATTAATTCAATCAAAAAGGGATCAAATAAATTAAAAAGGACATAATTAAATAAAGTTGGACAAAATCAATTAAAGCAAAGGAAAAATCAAATAAGGATGTTAAATAATTAAATCAAAGCTTAAAGGGGTGAAAAACACTACATAATTGATTTTAATCAATTAATTGTATAGTTGTTTAAATCAAAAATCAAAATGAACCCATTACCCTTACATGGCTAAATTTAATTAATTAATTGAATTTAATAATTCCTAATATCTTTCAACAAAGTTGAGCAACCAATGAAAATTGAGGACAAAAAGACGCAAATCACTCAAAAAGGATGAATCTCAATCACTCATTTAAAAGTTTCAATCTCATCCACTCAATCTTGTCCTTTTGTCCAAAGCTTTGAGACAAACCTTTAAATTGTCCCCCCATTTATGAACAAAGCAAAGTATTTGACTCAACCAAGGGATAATCATGATTACTTCACTCCACCCCCTACCCTTGGGAATTTACTATAAATATGAAGCATTTTGAGAGCAATTGATATCTTAGAAATTCATTTGCAAAGCATTGTTACTATAGGCATTTGAAGAGCATTCTAAGAGCAATTAAGAGCATTTAGAGTAATTTGCATTATAATTTTTGTCAATTTGAGCTAGAATCATCATCATAGAAGCATAGAACATCATACATTCTCATTTTAGAAGTGTCACTAGTGGAGATTTGAGCTAAGAGCTTCACTTACCACCTCTTTCTAGAGAGCCATGAGATGCTATAGATCTTAGTTTCATTTTTAAATAGATTTTCATTGTATTGCCTTTGTTGCATTCATCTCAAAAGGTTCTACACATGAGGGAGATGAAAGAGTATAAAGAGTATCAGATGAGGAGCATCATATTTATTACACATAGTCAAAGAGATCTTGAAAAATACAAAAAAAATTGAAAAAAAAGAAAAATAAAAAAAAGAGAAAAAAAGAAAAAAGTGTGTTGGTGAAAACCTAGCAATAGGTGCCTTGGTAGCAAAAAAAAGACAAAATAATCTAGAAGGTGAAAAATTGGTAAACAAGCGCCTTTTTTTCCCTTAAGTTTGCCTTTCCTAGTCACATATGTCCATATTGCATTTCCAACATCCCATTTGTACAACTGTCATTGCATTCATCATTTGTACATAGTCATAATAAAGTCGTTCAGTCGCATTGTTGCATTGCTTATCAACCCTAAGTTTTTCGAATGATCCCATTTATCACTTGGGGGCAGAAGAGGATTGGAAATTTGGTACCAAATGGATTCAATAAGTGCTACAATCAGTCACATCAAAGAGAGATTTATCAGAGTTTCATAAGACTGGAAAGTTTATTGAACCTTTGATAGATATCATTGTTCAAAACCTAAGTATTTGATCCTAAAACATGATCCTTGAGCCTTCATTGATTTTATAATTCGGGATTAAAAATTGACAAAACACCGTAAAAGATCAGAATGCTTGGAAATACTTTTTGAAAATCATGAAACATTGCAAAACACTTGAAACTTTCTTCTGATAATCTTTATGAAATTAACTTTTATCACATCTTTTGAGCTAATCAATGATGTTTCGACTAGATTAGCCATGAGAAAGACATGATATTTTATTGCCTTTGAGTGATTATTTTGAGGAAGATTCACCAACTTATGAGAGTTTGTCTAACAACATGGTCATCAAAGAACCATTGAGGACTATCTCATAAGAGGACAGATTGACCTTTGCTTGTTTACACGAACGGATCCCTTGGCTATTTAGATCTTCCATATCTTAATACCAAAAATCCACTTGCAACATTGAATCTGTTAACACCAGTATTTAGATTCCCATAGTTTGGTCATCCAACTAGTGAGGGTTGTACTTGGTTCAAAAAGAGGTTACCAAAAAGCGATAAAAAGTGGTATTCATATCATCATGATGTGGTCAGTGATGATTGTACTAGCTTTTCGGTCCCAAAATGCTCAATGATGAAAATTTATCTCCATGGCATTTCTTTGCTAAAAGCTGGTGACACTTAGGTTGCATTGCATTGCATTATCATGTTAGATTAATTGCATTGCTTTATCCTGTTAGATTAATTGCATTATCATGTTATATTAATTTCCCAAGGACAAGGGGGTACATCAATAATCTTGGTTAGTCAAAACATTAAAGAAATGAGGGATTCAATCAAATGTCTTACTCTTGATCAATCAAAATAAAGAAAATGAGATTATCTTTTGCATTCATGCATAGCATTAATCATTAATCATTATCCATATACCAGAAGAAGAAAAAAATCCATACGTCATTTGCATACAAATAGCTAAAAATTGCATTGCATGCATCGCAAAATTAACAAACATATGCATTTCCATAAAACACTTTGCATCCATACATTGAGAAAGAGGGAAAACCATGCCATAAATCCATACATCATTACATCATTTATCTATATCATAAAATAAGATAAATGCATCCATAGCATAAATCAAAGTAAATGCATAACATCATATAGCTGCATAAAAGATAATCTCATAAACAACTCATCAAGGAGAACCCAGGAGTATATCATCATATATCATCAAAAAAGTGTTCATCAATGATCCATCAAATCAGTATATCAAGATACAATATCATACAAAGCGATACATCAAATGGTCCGATCAATCAAAAAACATGGCATGTGATACAAGTACATCAACCATGAGTGAATCTATCAATCAAGATCCTGTAGGACCAGATCCATCTAGATCTCTACCATCTTGTGGGGGAGGAGCCTAAGAAGTACTCGCTCCACTCTATCTCTGAACCATAGCAGACATGAACTACTACATCAAGGCGACAACCTGATCTAAACGCCCAACAACACTAGACATATTGGTCCTCATAGCCTAAACCTCCCGTACTACAGTACCCATAGTGGGAACATCCTAGGAACCCTGTCCCTGATCCTGTGCCTGCTAATCCAGCGTAGGCACCTGCTGTGCTAGAACTTGATCCTGCTGTATTGGAACATCATCCTGCTGAGCCAAGGCCACTCTCTGCAACTGAACCAAAGGATCCAATCCACCAAGAATTTTCCTAGCAACATCAACATGAGCTTGTCTCTCCTATCTCTGATGTCTATGAGCTCTATGCTATCTATCTGCTCTAGGGCATACATCAAGTGCATCATCATGACCTCTAGCATGATCTCTATCCCTCACATGAACACCTCTCACCCGTACTTGACCAATAGCAGGAGGATCTCTCTATCCTCATCATCTCCACCATCTACCACCACCACCTCTATCACCACCACCTCCATCACCCTGACTCGGGACAAGCTCTACCAGATCAATGAAATGAGTAAACCTATTACGAGCCCACCAATCTACAAACTCATGAGACATACCTGCATCTGCCACACCAGAAAGCATCTCCCACATGCAATAAGCCATACCATCAATCTGATCTAATGCAAACTAATAATCAATGAGAGGACCCCACAAAGATCTCTCTGCCCATACCCGAGCATATAGTGTTGTACCCTATGGCATATCCTGTGTTTGACCATACTGTCTAGAAACTTTGCCAAAGAAGAAGTGCTCAATAGTGGTAGTAGTGCGACCAATCATCCAACGAGGGGAAAACATGTAAGGTAACTCATCACCATCCTCTCTCCAAAGCTCACAACCCCTGTATGGTCTCCATAGAACCCGATCAAGATCATCTATCTATCACCGCCAGAAATCTAGATGACCCAAATGATGCTGCACAACCATCCCAGTATATAGAAAAGCATATGGAAAACCACGAGGCCAAACCCTATCAGAAATAGGCCTAGTGATGGGAAGATGCTCCCATATCCACAACTGAAGAATAACTGCACTAGCCGACAAGGATGTACTCTCTCTATAGACTACCTCATGAAAATCATGGTAGAGATGTGCAAGGATGCATGAACCCCAATCGAAGCATCGAGGATGAGCAAGTAAATCCTCCAATATCCTGCCCCATCCGAAAGAAAAACCACGACCTCACTGGTTGGGAAGAAGCAAACCACCAATCAGTGCACCAAGTACTATTGGCAAGGTAGGAAAGGAAGTAAACTAAGGCCAGGTGATTGTATCATCATTAATAGAGTTGTCACCGAACACTCGTCGGTAGACAGTAGAATCACATATGGAAGCATAATACACTACCTCTCCTCTACATGGGATACGTAGTAATCTATACACATCCTCAAGCATGATAGTCATCTCTCCATAAGGAAAATGAAATGTATTGTGGTCAGAGTGCTATCACTTGCCCTTTTATTGCCTTTCTATCGACATACTCAATGTCGAATTTGCTCAATATCATAACCCACTTGGCTATCCTACCCGTTAAGGTAGTTTTACTTAGCAAATACTTGAGAGGATCAATTTTGGCAATTAGCTTGACCTTATGCATCAACATATAATGACTCAATTTTTGAGATGCAAACACAACTGCTAGGAAAGCCCTTTCCATGAATGTGTAGTTAAGTTCCCATTTGATCAATGTCCTACTCAAATAGTAGATAGCTCTTTCCTTTCCTTGTTCATCCTCTTGCACCAAAATTACTCCTAGAGATCTTTCAGTAGTAGATATGCATAAAAGAAATGCTTTTCCCTTGATTGGTGGCATTAGGATAGGTGGATTTATCAAATAGGTCTTCAATAATGTGAAGGCTTGATCACATTCTTCATCCCATATGAACATAGTATCCTTATGTAGCAACCTTGTGAAGGAATGACATTTTTCAGCCAATTGAGAAATAAACCTTCTTATGGATTGTATTTTTCCTTGTAAGGACCTCATTTGGCTGATGTTCTTTGGTATCTCCATATCCATTATTTCTTGTACTTTCTTCGGGTCCACTTCAATTCCTTTGGCTGAAACTATATAGCCTAATAACTTGCCAGAGTGGACACCAAAGGCACATTTCTTTGGGTTTAATCTGACTTTGAATTGCTCCAACCGAATGAATATCTTTTTCAAAATTTGTAGGTGTTCTTCTCTTTTGTGGGACTTGGCCAATATATCGTCGACATAATCCTCTAAAAATGTATGCATCATGTCATAGAAGATAGTTGTCATGGCCCTTTGATATGTGGCTCCGGCATTTTTAAGGCTGAAGAGCATGGCATTCCAACAAAAAGTGCCCCAAGGGCATGTAAAGGCAGTCTTCTCTTGGTCTTCAGGTGCAATTTTGATCTGATTATATCCACTGAAACCATCCATTAGGGAGTACATGGAATGACCTGTTGTCAAGTGAACTATTGCATCAATGCTCAGAAGTGGGAAGTCATCCTTAGGACAACCAAGATTTAGGTCTTGAAAATCTGTGCATACTCAAATGGATTTGTCATGTTTTTTGACTGGTACAATGTTAGATATCCATTCAGCATAGGCTATTGCCCTTATGAATCCCACCTTCAACATTTTTTCTAATTTCGCCTTGACTAAGAGAGCTATATGTGGGTGCATTTTCCTCAACTTTTTCTTAATGGGCTTAACCCCTGGTGTAACATTCAAATGATGCATTATAAAGTCAGGATCTATGCTGGGCATGTCGGCATATGACCATGCAAAATTCACTTGTTGTTCTTGGAAAAACTTGATGAAGTCCTCTCTTTCTAGAGGTGTAAGTGATGCTACCAAGTGTATAAATTTTGGATCCACTTCCATCCCAATGTTAACCTTTTCTATCGGTTCTATGAGTATAGGTGACCTTTCTTCCTCATGCTCTGGTAGAGTATCCAATATCTCTTCCTTTGATGCCACAATTGGGTTTTCACCAAAGGAAATGTCTTTTATCTTTACTTTTTTGGGTTCTAATGCTACCACATAATGGTTTTCGGCACTAGAACTTTTCTTTTTCTTATTTTTTTTCATTTTTTTTTCTTTTGACTAAGAGATTGAACCCCCACTACTTTTATCATGTTCAGTTCAAATTCATTGGTGAAAGAGGGCTCAACCACATTAAGGTATTGGGTTGTTGCTTGGTCATTTGGAAAATAAAGCAAGTCACTTGGCTTGGTTTGGTCTGAGTCAATAAGATGGGGATTTATCAAGGATAAGGTTTCATTAGGAAAGTTTTCATCAATTGGGTTTATGGACATGACTTCATTTGAGGGTTTTTACATTGTATCATTTAGATCTCTGACGTGTGCTTCCTCAAGATGGTCCATGGAGGAAGGGTCGAAATCCCCTTCACTTGAGTCCTTGTCGACTTCTATGGGAAATAGCATGGGAAAAGCCACGAGCGGATTAAAACTAACATTTGAATCTCCCTCCTCCGAAGGCATCCAAAATGTATCTATCCATGGCGGATTAGTATATGCTTGTCCTATGTTAAAACCTTGTATATTAGGCTCTTCATTGATTTGAGTTTCTTGCCTTGGGATCTTTTCATAAGTATGTATTGTGACTACTTCTTTATCTTGACATGATTCATCAGATAGGGTATCCTACTCATAATCCCAGGAGTCATCACTATCTCCATCAGATTCTAAGGCATTTACTTGAGGATAGAAATCTTGCATTGGGCTGGAGCTTTCACCTTTATATTAGTAGCCTACCCCAGATCTTTCTTCTTTTTCCCTCCAAGTAGGTTCAATGGGTTCTAGTAAACCTCTATTCCTTTGGCCTAAGGGTCCTCTTCCCTTGTATCCCATTTTTTGCATTATCTCAAACCCTTTCCCATATTTCTCAGTTTGTATATTAACATGTTGGATTCTTTCCACGAAAGTGTTTGAGGTATCCTCTTCATCATGATAAAGCCATTGAAGGACTTCATTCTCTTCCTTGTCGAATGCAACTTTGTCACTTTCTCTTATGAAGTAAGAGTTATACTTATGAGGTAAGTGTTCTTTTGATGGTTTACCATGTGTTCTTGGAGATGTGGGCAAGTCGAATAGGGAAATGGAGTATTCCCCTACTCCTTTGGAACTAATTTTGCATTGTTTGTCAAATGCATCCATCATCTTACCCATTTTCTTGTAGTTTTCCTTTTTAGCTTCATCTTTTTCTTCTCTAGTGGGTTTGTAGGGTACTATCTCCGATTTAGGTGCCTGATCTAAACCTTCATTTGGAGTTGGACCCTCATAGCTCATCTTTTCCTTTCCCTTAGTTGATGTCGTTGAGCTAGCTTAAGGAGGGTTTTGAGTAGTATTTAATGTTATCATGGGATCATCCATTTTGGTATCTTCAATGGTGGCTCTTTGAATGATTCCTTCCTGGTTATGTGGAATAAATAGCTCATGAAGGGGTTTTGAGTGCATTGCAATATTGGAATGGATTTGAGTCCCCTCCAACCATGATTTCTTCACCCATGTATGAAAATTTGATGCATTGGTGGTACGTGGATGGGATTGCTTGCATCTCATGAATCCATGGTCTCCCCCAAAAAATATTATAAGTTAACTTCATGTCCAATACTTGGCAATTGGTGTCCTTTTTGATAGGTCCCACTTGAATGGGCAATACGATCATGCCTTTAGAGGCCCTTTTAGCTTCATCATAAGCCTTTATGGTGATTTTTTGTAAGGTCAATGCAAGACTCGGATAACCCTAAGGATTTAACAAGACTTAATGTGCAAATATTAAGGCTAGCTCCTCCATTAATGAGAGCTCTTTTGACTCTATTGCATTCAATCAAGACCTCTATATGTAGTGGTAGGTTTTGGGGATGAGTAATAGACATGTCATCTTGGTCGGAGAATGACAAGAAATGACGTGCAATGAGATGACCTACCATGTTTTGGAACTTCCCCTCTTCTAAGTTAGTAGGAACATTCATCTCTACTAGAGCTTTTTCTAAAATTTCCTTATGGTTAGGGGATAGCTTCAATAGCTCCAAGATAGAGATTTGCGCTAGAGTTCTTTGCAACTAATCTACCAAGCTATAAGGTTTTACTGCTGTAGAAGTTTGCTTGATCACAATGTTGGACTAGGGACTACTAATAATTTTAGGAGCAACCCCTTGTAAGGTAATCCTTGAAGTCTTCCCTCTTGTAATAACATTTTATGTCTCTTTTTGGGGCTGTTCCTTGATTATTATAGCATTCACAATGTTATCATAAGGTGGTGCAAAGTTAATGTTATTGCTGCTTTGTTTCTTGCCATTGGATGACTCCCCTTTGTCATGTTTATAGAAGGGTTGTTTGAATGTTGTATGGTCTTCATTGCTTTGAGGTCCATCAATGGTGATCATGCCATTATCGATTAAGTCTTACACTATATTCTTTAGCTACAAGCATTCATTTGTCGTGTGCCCTCAAATTTTGTGGTACTCACAATGGTTATTGGCACTCCACCAACTAGGCTTGTTGTGTGGCTCATAAGGCTGAATGCTAGGTAGAGTAATGATATTGTTAGCTATGAGGGCCTTTAGTGCCTTTTCAAGGGGTTCACCCAAGGGTGTGAAGTTCCTTTGAGGAGTTGGAACCAAATATTTATCAAATTTATTACTCCTCTGATTATTTCCTTGGTTTCCACTATTAGCATTGTTGTTGGAAGGTGTGTTGGAGGTCTGGTTGGCATTATTCACCTAGTTAGGTGTTCTTGTAAGAGAAAATGGAGTCACCTTCAAGTTGCTAGAGTCAACAAACCTATCATTGACTATTCCCTTATTATTGTTTTTATACCGATTATTGCGACTGAACCAATTCTTATTTTGATTGGTGCCATTGTTGGAGTTATTGTTGTTAGAGTTTTTCTTGTTATCTTTATACAATTTCAGTTCCCCACTCTTAACCAACACTTCTTCTATTGTTACTCCATTTTCTATGAGGTCTTGGAATGTCTTGGGACATTGCATTCTTAATCGATAGTTCATCTTGGTGCTCAAACTATTAATGAATATATCCATTTTTTCCTTCTCGGGCACACTCCTAGGATACCTAGCAAATACTATCCTCCACCTTTGTAAGAAAGTGAGGAACGCCTCTCCATTTTTTTTGTTTAGTGTTGCATAATGTTATCATCATGACCTCATGCTTGATGTTGTATGAGTAATGGGCCACAAATTGTGAAGCTAATTCTTCAAAGGTTTTTATGCTGGAGGGTAACTTAGAAAACCACTCCATAGCCATGCCTCCTAAGCTTCTTGAAAATAGTCTCATTAAATAGGTGGTATCATGCATGAACTCTAAGCTCAATGCACAAAAATCATGTAAGTGATCTTGTGGATCCAACGTTCCTTCATACTTGTCATATTTGGGAAACACTACATTGATCGGGAATGGTGCCATTACTATACTTCTATCAAATGGGAATAGACACAATGCTTCGATAGAAAAGGGTTTGGGATCCCCACTTTTCTTGATTGTATCCAGTTGAATTTGAAATATTTTGAACTATTTGTTCATGATGTCAATGGCACTTTCTTCAACTTCGGGTGGTCTAAGTTGATTCGCATCATAATCTCATGGAAGTGTAAGACTTGTTCAGGCTAAGTCCATGAAATACTTTGCTTTATCTCTTGCCATTGATTTTTCTATGAGTCTTAAGAAATAGGGGCATTGAATGGCTTCATCAACCTTGTCATCGGTGGCATCATCAGTAGTTGGTTCAGTATTAGTTCTTTGGTGAGTGGTATCAATTCCTTCAGTGTTTTGATCCGCCCCTCCACCATTGGTATTGCCTTGGTTATTCATGTCAATGCCCCCATTATTTGCATCACCTTGGTTATTGCGGTGGATGCCACTATTGGTTTTATTACCCAAACTACCATAGTACATCATGTTTTCTTCCACTTCTTGTTCGGGTGATTTTTGGGGTATTCTTGGAGTGGTAGACTCGTCTCCTGGGTAAGGGAGTTCTTGACTCAAATAAGTCTCGTCTACTTGCAAGGTTTGCTTGATGTAGTAGGATCTAGTAAAAGTAGGCATGGACCTTGGAGAATAAGAGTCAATATTACTTGTGGTCAAATCCTTTGTAAAATTTGCAAAAATGGTGTAGCACAGGATTTTTGATTGGACTGAAGGTTGGAGTAGTAAGAGCATAGAAAAGGGTACTCAAATATATGATCAAAATTTTCTGACCCCCCCCCGCAAATACTCTTTGTTTTCCCTTTTAGATTTTTGGGCATCACTGATCTAAGCGTAGGTGTGACTTAATTTTGCATACGCATGAACTAGTATATTGTTAGGTGGCACACTGCAGGGATGCAGGTGGCACTTTCCTATTCATAGGTGATTTTCCAATTTTATCAAGTGTGTTTCAATACTTTTTAGGCATTATTTCACTGTTGCTATACATTTTCATATAAGTCACAAGCATGACTGAACCTTTGGTAGGTGGGATTATTTTGTGCATAAGCGGCACTTCTCTGACCAAGTTGTAAGATTTTGAATTTTTTTAAACTTGTAAGATCAGGTCCTTTGAAATTTTCTTGTTTGAAAATAAAAAACAATCTCAACACACACATCAATTTTTCATCATGTCCCTAAAACAATCTAATGTGTATATTCTCGATCATTTCCACAAGTATAACACAAGAAAGAATTCCAAGCAGCTTACCTAAAGTCAAATTTGGCTCTTAACATGGCTCTAAAAGGTAGTCTTGCTGCTTTATTCAGGATTTATTATGGATTTCATTCAAATAGATCTTAAACTTTCATCCCCCAAGTATGTTAAGGGGTTTCCCACATGCACCAAGGTACGATTTTGCGTAATCCATGAAGACTACTAGAGGAAATTCAAAAAATTTAAAATCCATTTGTCACACACCCCATTAAGGATGCATGCGTTTCATTTTATAGTGGGTTGGATTCCCACAGCAAAAGTGAGTGTATCCCACTTTGGGTTGTCCCTCTCATTGGCCTCATTAAGGCACAACTCAGGAGGTGAGCCCACTAATTCTCTATGTTAACTAGCATTTTCATATAAGCAAGGAAAATGGAATTAAGGTTAAGCTTTTGGGAATTTGGTTCACCTAAAAGGTGAAGAGAATATCCCTAACTTTCCCTTTAGTTCCTCAAACACTCAAGCAATATAGTTCTTTTTCAATCTCATAACAAAGAGATTCTTAGAAATGGAGGTGTTTGGTCAAATTCCTTATTTTAATTAAGCTAGATTTCAATGAATGCCACAATTTAAGCAAGTGCAAGCTTGATTCAATGAATACCTTTTCCTTTGTAGCTAGCAATGGCTAGGTGCTTTTTTGTGGTTTTTGCCTTTTTTTCTTTCTTTTACTCACCTAGTGGCAATTGTTCCTGCTCCCTCCTCCAACAAGTTAGTCCAAAAAAACCATTCAAAATGAGGGGAAACCAAAATCAAAAATTAATGAAGCAACCATTGTGTATCAATCTTTAGAGAACTTATTTGCAAACTTTCAAAGGAAAACTTGATTTTAAGGACTAAAAATCCAATTTAAAGAGACAAATTTCATTTTATATGCTTGAACTATTGCAAGGTAATTCTGAAATACCTGATTGTCCTCCTCTTGTGTAGTCTCAAGAATAGCCTTAATGTGCTCAAAGTTCTCCTTCTTAATCCTCTTTGCTAAAGCCTTTCCTTCTTGGTTAAATCTGCTTTCCAGCTTCTGTACTTTCCTGTGATTGCTCATTTACTATTAAATCATCTAAACAGGGAGTTAGACAAATGATTTAATCAATTTAACAGTAAACAAAGACAACGGGTAGCAAGTGACATTATCCAGCTAATAGGCATGAATGAATTGTTAGCAGGCGTAACTTTACTGATAACAAGCGACACTTTGCAGTGACACGGGCGATACTGAAAATTACATAGGCATGAACAATTTATCACAAAGCATGAACAAAACTTAAACTTGCAGAAAATGATTTATGCTAAGTGATAATTTACTAACAGTAAGCATGAATTGAAAGATTATAAGCGTGACTATTATTTAAAATGACAAATAAAAGCATAAAGATAGGTGATAACAGATTGTGGCAAAGTGATACTTCCTGAGTCATAGGCATGACTTTAAGCACCAAAGGCTGAATGCATTAATCTTACAAGCACGAGTGAATGATTTGTAGGTGACTGCTAAGTACTCAAAACCATGTAGAATTTGCATGCCAGGTGTGAATCTTCAAATAACAGGTGTCAGTACAAAGATTGTAGGTGGTAGTAAAATGACTGTAGGCATGAACAAATTTCCCCTAAGGGTGACTTCACCGATTTCCTGCAAAATATTCATGGAAAATAGACAATACAAGCATGCAAATTATGATGAAAATGATAAAATGAGGCCTAGGGCCCCACGATGGGCATCATTTATGTGATGATGATAATCACCTTCATGAAATTAAGATCAAATTAGCAACAATTCTAAAGTGAATACAATGCAAATCTATTTAAAAATGAAACTAAGATCTATAGCATCTCATGGCTCTCTAGAAAGAGGTGGTAAGTGAAGCTCTCAGCTCAAATCTCCACTAGTGACACTTCTAAAATGAGAATGTATGATGTTCTATGCTTCTATGATGATGATTCTAGCTCAAATTGACAAAAAGTATAATGCAAATTACTCTAAATGCTCTTAATTGCTCTTAGCATGCTCTTCAAATGCCTATAGTAACAATGCTTTGCAAATGAATTTCTAAGATATCAATTGCTCTCAAAATGCTTCATATTTATAGTAAATTCCCAAGGGTAGGGGGTGGAGTGAAGTAATCATGATTATCCCTTGGTTGAGTCAAATACTTTTCTTTGTTCATAAATGGGGGGACAATTTAAAGGTTTGTCTCAAAGCTTTGGACAAAAGGACAAGATTGAGTGGATGAGATTGAAACTTTTAAATGAGTGATTGAGATTCATCCTTTTTGAGTGATTTGTGTCTTTTTGTCCTCAATTTTCATTGGTTGCTCAACTTTGTTGAAAGATATTAGGAATTATTAAATTTAATTAATTAATTAAATTTAGCCATGTAAGGGTAATGGGTTCATTTTTATTTTTGATTTAAACAACTATACAATTAATTGATTAAAATCAATTATGTAGTGCTTTTCACCCCTTTAAGCTTTGATTTAATTATTTAACATCCTTATTTGATTTTTCCTTTGCTTTAATTGATTTTGTCCAACTTTATTTAATTATGTCCATTTTAATTGATTTGATCCCTTTTTTATTGAATTAATGCATTTTGATGATTTTGAGCCATTTTATTGATTTTTGCAATTTAAAAGCACTTTGTCCATTTTTGCATGTCTACAGGTGCAACAAAGTAGCATATGGACTTCAAGGGTCCTCTCATAAAGGAGTGGTTGAGGAACATATTTTCCTCAAGTCATATGTTCTTCATCAACATTGTGTGGGCTCTGTTGGGGGTCGAATATGCAATTTCAGATTTTAGGTGGAGGACCAACATGAATATTGCTTCACTATTTTGTGCCTAGATCCTATGCTTTGGATCCAAAGAAGAGGTGAAGCATATTGTTGAGAGGTGTGTGCAGCTTGAATGGAGAGTGGGGCTTGACTAAATTTTGAATTTCATAGTTCTTGTTAGGGGGTTTGTAGTGACTCGAGGAGACTAGTTGGGGTTTCCAAGAGTCCACCTATATGTGCACTCATTTATTTTCCACCAAAGCTTGGGGGATATACTAGTGAGGAGGCATGATGAAAGGAGGGTGTGGATCTATTGGTGGACTTTGTCCATGATTGAGAACTTTAGGTGGAAAAAGGGCTACCTCATAGCTAGATAAACCCTAATTTATTTTAGTTGTGATTGACATATATTTGGGAATAAATGAAATAGAATAGGAGGTAGAAGCAAAGAGCTAAGTGAATTCATGGTTGGAGAGGATCCGATAGAGAAAGGGGCAAACACCGTGGTAGAGGAGGGTGTGGTAGATCTTGGAGGTTTGGATGTGCACCTCGTATAAATCATGCTTGGGGTTGTGGCTTGCATGTTGGTGCTAGAAGTGACCAGTTCAAGGTAGATGAGGTTGCTAGAATGCCTCCTGTGTAGGTGGAGTTGGGTGGTGCTTCCTTTGAGGTTGGTGGGTTGTCAGGTGGTGGAGGTGTAGGTGGGATGTGTGGTCCCACCCTTTTCCCGAAGAATGTTCATATGTTTGTGGGTCTTCTAGTCTGTAGATAAGCGTAGGTGGTATGGGCAACATAATTTTTTTTTTGATGTATAAGATGAATTTGAACTTTTTTAGTCTTTAAATGGGTGACTTTTTTTTATTATCCACCCATTGAATGTATATGGTCATTGTGTATGTCACCAGATGGTCAAATTTTTGGCACTATCAGTTAGGGAATGTAGATTTTGGTAGAGTTGTATATGACATATCTCATACTGTAATGTTTCATTTTATAATATTAATATTACTAAAATAATATTTTACCAATTAAAAAAAAATTTGAACCCTAACACTAAATAAAATTGAACCCTAAACCTCACACTAAACTAAATTGAATTATAACCCTAAACCTAATTGAACATAAACCAAATTTAAGCCTAAACCAAACATTGAACCAAATTGAATCTAAATAAAAAATAAATCTAACACTAAGACAAATTGATGTTGGCATAATAAGGTCAATTAATTGATTAATTAGATCATATTGATTTTTTAATTAAGCCATCTTTTACTTTAGTTTCACTTAAGCTAAACTTACGTCCATTAATAATTAATTAGTGATTAATTGTTAATTACTCATCCTAGGATTCTCACTTTTAGGGTTTTTATCTCCTTTTATAAGGATTGATCTCTTTGTAATTATCATATTATAGAATTACACATTATTTTTCTTCACGCTTTCAGGGAACCTTTTGTGTGCTGATAGGTTATTTGCATGTTGGTATTCACTGGGTTTTGTGAGGTGTATTTCTCAACACTCACATGCTATTAGAGCTTCAAATCTACCACTTCTTGATCATCTTTTGAGGGATCCTATCTTTCAAGCTAAAGTCTCTGTGTATGACAATAATTTTTTTTTAGTTTTTTACCACGGGTTTTTTCAAAAAAAATTATAGATTTTTTAATTAAAAAATACCTTTTGTTTAAAAGGGCTGATTTTTTAAGGCATGTAAGCTCCTTTGAAGCACCCACAAGGTGCCCAAAGGCTATGAACTTTAGACACTAGAGACTAACACAACTATGGAAAACCTCGCGTGACCCGAAAAAAAGCCAATGCATCCTAGACGCACCACCATAGAGCAACTGGGACTCATTTGAATGCCTTTTTGAGCATACTGGGGTTTTTATGCCATAAATTTATCATATGATATACAAATTAGGAAAATAAGATATCACTAGAAAGCTGATTTTGAGCCCAATCTAGTGGTGCAAGTTATTTTTCCTGATTTTGTTGTTTTGGTACATTTATTTCTATTCAAAGTTAGACCTTTTGTGTGCACTTTTGGGGGCATAAATTTTGCATACAAACTCTATTTTTTGCAAACAAAAAGGTAGTGGCAAGATGTTTGAATGCTCTTTCTAGATTTGTACATTATTTCATTACAAAATTTACTAGGTACATAGAGAATTGTCTAAAGTATGTTTCCTTTTCACACTTTCCAACTTTCAAATTTGTACTTGGGTCTGGCTTTTTTGTGTTGGTTTTTTTCCTTCTTATTTTCTATATATATACATTAGAAATAAGAACATCATGGCGAAAACCTCCTCGACTGAGCATCTTAATCCATACAATTATCATACCTAGAAGCTACACATGATTAGACTTCTCATGTCTAAGGGGTTATGGTCTTGTTTGGATGAGAATCAACCTCCATTGCAACATCCATTTGAGATTATACAATAAAGAAACAAAATGGAAGAGGCCACGAGTTTGATATCTTGACATGCTATAGATAATATTCTTTTTCACTTGGAGGGTTTCATGACTCCTCGAGCTATGTGGACTAAGTTTAAGATATTTTTCATACCATTAATCAGTTTAGAGAACTTCAGATTGAGGTAAAGTTGACTACTTTTGCACCTTATTCTTTTCCATCTATTGAGGATTTCTTGATGAAATTAAAATCACTAAGATCATTGTTATAGGGTTGTGGTAAGAAAAAAATAGACACCGAGTGTATATATATGGTTCTCTCTAAGATTCAATGTTTATTTTAGATATTCTCTTCTACAATCTACTCCACCATGGATGCTTTGGGTCTACAATTTACCAAGCCTACCTTTGAGGTATTTTGTGATCATTTCACATGTGAGTAGTCAACATTCACACAGTTCCAAATGCTCTTCTAGAATCAAAGAACCAAGCATTGGTAGGTTATACATCTTAGGGGAAGAAAAATTAGAAATATAATTCGAAGACAGATTCAATGAATAGTGAGAGTTTCACAAAGCCACCATCGAACTCCACTTACAACCACAATCCAACCCTAAAGAGGGTAAATCTTCTAATTCTGGTGTGTCTTCCTCCAAGACTAAGAAGAAATCAAGCAATCCTTTAAATTTATGTGGAAAAGAAGGTCATCTAGTTGTCAGGTGTTGGAAGTGATTAGAGGATTTAGAGGAGGCCATGCAACAACATCACATCACTTCACCCCAGTCACCTTCTCCATCAACAAGGAAAGATCATTCTCTTTCTGCTCAAGCATTGCCTTTAGGATCCAGTTGGATTCTAGATTCTATTGCTTCTCACCATATGAAACACACTCACAAGTCTATCACTACACTTACCCATTGTGGCACTTTATAGATTGCAGTTAGTGACTCTATACAACTTTTAGTTATGGGTTCAAGTACTGTTTCATTAGATGGTGGTTGTCCTCAAGTTGTATTTATTGTTCTTGATAATTTGACAAACCTCTTTTTTTCTATGAGATGTGCCACTTTGGCATTGGCAAGAAATTCAATTTCTCACCATATGATGTGGTTATTCAAGAACTTCATGATCTTGATTAAGTTATGGCTATTGAGAGTGTTGATCTTGCATCTTTCTTATGCAACTTTGATGGCTTTGAGATGACAAATGGTCCAATTTCATCTCTTATAGCACATGAAAACATGGTGATTAGACTTTGGTATGTGTTTTTTGGCCATGTCAATTACAAATATATACATCAGATGAGTACTTAGGCACTTTTGATTGGGATCCCTAAGATTTCTTGTATTGATGGCATTTGTCGATGATGTGTTCTTGGAAAACATCAATGATATTCTTTTCCTACGGGTAGAGCCACATGTTCTAAGGAAACCTTGGAATTGGTACATAGTGAACTCACGTCCTTTCCAACTCCCTTTTTAGGGGCTAGATACGTGCTCACATTTATTAATGAATTCTCTAGGTGCACATGGGTGTACTTTCTTAAGTATAAGGCTAATGTCTTTGATTCATTTAGGATCTTTAAGAAATTTATGGAGAAGCAATCTGGTCTTTCTATTAGGAGGATATGCACAAATAATGGGGGGAATATGTGAATTAGGGTTCAAATATTTTTTCATTGAGCATGGTTTGCAAAATTATTTTATAGTACCTTACACCCCTCAATAGAATGGTGTTTCTCAGAGAAAGAATAAGACATTATGAGAGATGGAAAAATGTATGATATAGTCATGAGATATGGATTTGACATTCTGGGCCGAGATAGTCAATTATGTCATATATATTTACAATTGGATGCCTCATAAGGCATTGCAACATATTACTCTTGAGGAGGCTTGGACCCATGTCAAGCCCGATGTTTCTACATTCTAAGTATTTGGTAATGAGGCTTGGACATTTATTCATGATGATCAGTAGAAAACCATGGAGTGGAAGAGCCAATCACTCATACACTTTTGGCTACTGTGAGGATGTTAAGGCGTATAGGTTGTTTGATCCTAATTCTAGAGAGGTATTGTTTTGGCAGGAGGTCTATTTTGATGAGCACTTTCCTCATATGGATTCTCTATTACCAGCTTCTCCCTCACTACCTAATCCTCCCTCTTCATCTCTTGAGGATGATACAGATGTTGATCTACAATTACCACCACTACTAGATACACAACATTTTCCCAAGTGGGATTTATTTACTATAGATGCAGCTTAATCTATGGTAGGTGATCATTCAAATTCATATCATACACATGCACAAACATTAGGTGCTAGTCTCTTGAGTCATGTTGTTTCAGATGATCCTCAAAGGTTTTGGGAGGTGATAGGTCACCATGAGTGGGATAGAGCTATGGAGGAGGATTTTTATTCTTTGATGAAGAATCATACTTGGGATCTTTTTCATCTTCCTAAGAGAAGAAATTTGGTTTAGTGCAAGTGGGTGTACTGTACCAAGTTTTCTACAAATGGTTCAATAGATAAGTACAAATCAAATTTTATTTCTAAGGAGTTTTCTCAAGTTGAGGGTATTGATTACTTTGAGACCTTTTCTCTTATTTCCAAGATGAATTCCATTCACTTTGTACTATCTCTAGCAAATTCACAAGGATGGACAATGTTTCAGATGGATGTGAAGAGGGCCTTCTTACATGGAGACCTACATGATTAATCTATATGGAGAGTCCTTAAGGATTTGTGAATGACACTTCTTTGGTTTGTAGACTTTGAAGTTCATTGTATGGTATCAAACAAATCCCTCAAGCTTTCTATGAGAAGATGGATTATTGTTTTCTCTCCTCTCACTTAACATGATGTCATTCTAATCCCACCATGTACATTCATCATTAGGAGAGTGATATTTTGATCCATGTGCTATATATTGATGATCTTGTACTTACATGTATATCATCTTCCATGATTTAGAGTGTTCAAAGAGAATTAATGGAGTAGTATGAGATGACCAATCTTAGTCTTCTACACTATTTTATTGGTCTACAGGTTATTTATTCTTTAGATAGGATTACCATTTATCAGAAGAAGTATGTTCTTGACATTATCTATAGATTTGGCATGCTTGATTGCAAGCCTATCCCCACACCTTTTTAGTTAGGTGTTGTTATGTCTTCCACTTGCACTATTCCTTTAGTAGACTCTACATTATATGGGTAGTTGGTTGACAATTTGTTGTACCTAAAAAATTGGAAGCTTTCCAATGGATCAGACGTGGATCATGGGAGAACCTAGAAACAAGGCCAACCACAAAGGAAAGATTGGTACACCACATAGTATGGAATTCACTACACATCAAGAGATCCTCACATTGTTGGATTTAATGACTCAGATTGGGCTAGTGATGTCGATGATCGAAAGTCCAATTCTGTATTTTTTTTGCCTTGGTTTTTATCCTACCACATGGTCTTGCAAGAAGCAATATGCTATTGTATTATCATCTATAGAGACGGAGTATTGAGTAGCATTTTAGCTACTCAGGAGATTTTATGCCTTCAGTAGTTGATGACTGAATTTGGGTTTCCTCCTGATAGTCCCACAATTCTTTGATGTGATAATCAGAGTGCTATAAATATTTCCCGCAATCCAGTAGAGAATTAGAAGACAAAACACATTGATATCCACATGCACTTCATTAGGAAGTTGATTCAGGATGGTTCACTTATCTTAGAGTATTTTCCTATAGAGGAGAAGGTTTCCAACATCTTCACGAAACCATTGGCATCATTGCACTATCTTCAATTGTGATCTATGCTTGGGGTGTAGGAAGTTGTCCTTGGGGTATCTTTGTGAGGCCTTTCTTCCTTCATTTTTTTTATTAACATGCTTTCATCTCTTTTAGGAGAGGATTTGTTTGCCATTGGTTTTGTCCTTTTTCTCTAGTTTACAAATATTTATCTTTCATCAATGCAAATCAGGTTGAGCCTAAAATTTCTTATTTGCAAAACTCAAATAATACTGACAATGGAGGAAGAATATTTTCAAAACATGGTAAAAATGAATTCATAGGGGTTTGTAGGCAGCTTTATGATGAAAATAATGTAGATCATATGAATAAATATATATGTAACTTGAGTCAAATTAGTGGATGTCTTAGTGATAAAAACATTGACTATGAATTAGAGAGGAATTCACTTATAACATATGAACATAAGTTTGTTGCTCTTGATAAAAAATTAGTTGAGAATATGGATCAAATTTTGCCACAAATATTTTATCATAAAAATGAAAACATATTCTAGATAGAAGAAGATTATGATTACTTTTGTTGAGGTACATTTAAAGGAAGCTCTTATGAATTTTCAAATCTATTGTATGAGGAGGAGGATGTGTGTACAAATGATCAAAATGTCCCATTAGCCTATCAGGATAATTTGTACGAGATTGAGATGAAGCCATATACATTTGATAAGCATGTTGTGGGACTGAAACATGTTGTGAATGATGATGATACTGATCATTATTTTATTGTTGATACATACAATTCACACATAGTACATATTATATGATGAGGATATAGGCATAGACTCAGATTGTTATTTTGAACTCAAGGCTCGTGATGAACAAGAATCAAATGAATTCTTCAGACATTAAGACATGATGTTGTACTTAGATAAAAAATATACTAGTCACATAGAACATGATTCATTTAAACATAATAATTCTCATAAGGTTTTTGAAGGTATGCATTATAATTAGCATATACAAGGAGTAGGATCAACTAAAAATCACCCAAAAATTTTCTTGTTTAATGAAATGGTAGAAAAGAATTACACAATTTCTAGTCATGGTGAGGATAAAATATACATAAAAGATGATGAATTGGTATGTGATTATTACCCTATCAATGTTAATACATTTGATTTTATCAATTCTACTTTTGGTTGTAATGTTGATGGAATAAATGAGTATACAAGTAGTGAAGTAGAAAAAGATGTATGGTCAATAACTAGTGAACAAATTGAGAATCACAAGAACATATATAAAGATAGTTCTGAGTCTTTATGTTCAACACAACTATATTCTAACAATGATGAAAATCCTTATGGCTGGAAAAAAATATGGTGTCATGAGTCTGATGATGTGCATATAGAATTTTATTTTGAATGTAGTAGTGCTCCTAGTAAAAATGATACAAGTGCATACGAGTTTCTGGATGCATTTTCATATATAGATGAAATTCTTGCTGATGATTCCAAGGAAAACATGGGTGCACATTTGTACAATGGAGGAAACCATATTTTTAAATCAAAGATGCATACTTCTTGTTCATGGGATATTAGTATACTAGATCTCAAGAATACTACCTGTAGTAATAGAGTCTCAGATTCACAAGTGCAAGAGAAAATTACATGCCACAAAAAAGGGATCTTTGATGTTTTTAAATCTAATTCTGAGTTATGTGGCAGTGATGATAGTAGCCTTCAAATGCACTCTTATATGGCTCATGTTTCAGAAAAATTAGAGAGCAATCTAAACATCTTCAAAGAATTAGATAGTATTGAATATAGCTGGTTAAGGGAAGATATCGATATGTTTTATTAGACATATCTTAGTATCTTTTTAAGATTGATGCCAGTGCAATGTGATGAAAACAAGATTTTTGACATGGAAAAGTATATGTTTTTAATTTTATTTTTGGGGGCTTGGGGCTTATAAACAAAGTTGAGATATGATTTTCAAATCAAGGTATACAATGAATTTTGATCGAAACTCGGTTTGCTTCCACCAGAGATAGTTGGATTCTCGCTATGCCCTCAGGGGGCATACGTCCCTAGAAAGAGTCACTATTGAGACTTCAAAATCTTCTTTTTTTTAAGTTCTATGGATGGAAGAAGAGATTACAACATGCACGGTACCTATGGTTGGTGACCATACTTCAAAATTAATTGATCAACATGATAAATAGTTTGAGATGGATATTTATATCATAAAGAAACATATGGGAAAATTTTGGTTCTTTGATTAATTCTTTAAATCCTTACATATTTATACTACCATGTTGACGCTTCTTTGATAATGACAATGATCAACCCTT
>BSBK01000833.1:2632500-2664709 GCA_027943335.1 Chamaecyparis obtusa | reverse complement strand
ATAGAGACAGAGACAGAGACAGAGATAGAGACTGAGACAGAGAGACAGAGATAGAGACAGAGACAGAGATAGAGACAGAGAGATAGAGATAGAGAGAGACAGAGAGATAGACAGACAGACAGACAGACAGACAGACAGACAGAGAGAGAGAGAGAGAGAGAGAGAGAGAGAGAGAGAGAGAGAGAGAGAGAGAGAGAGAGATTTCCCTTGTATGCATAAACAAAAAAAATTACTTAATTTACCTTTCCCTTGTCAATGCCTTACACCTGCACCCCCAATGGCATCTGGTGACACCTGCATCAGTATGTAATAAGATGATCATAAAAATTAGAAAAAAATGTACATATACTATTATAATAATTAAAGGAAACCAATGAGTACATTAAAACATATGTACCGTGGAACTGTCAAGACAAAATTATATGGCCGAAAGCATGGACCCCTCCACCTATGCCATCTCTTCTGTCATCAACTAAATATAAATGTAACACATAAAAAAATTAAAAGTGGGAAATTATTATAAGAAAATTCTACTAAAAATACGAATGATAAAATTAAATACAATGTAAAAAGTGAACTTTTTACCCTTACCGTAATAGTAGGAGTCCATGGCTATGTATGCCCCTGATGCACATCTTCATGAGGTGCTTCAATGTCTATAGTGTGTTGTGTAGAATCATCCACCTTGAAGATGTAATTATATGCATCACTATCATTCAGGGGACCTAAGCACAGATTCTTGCACATAATGCAACTGTGGGGCACACAAACATGTGAGCTCGTGGAGGATGTGGAAGGGCCGAAAGCATCAGCACGAGGAGGCAACAACGTCATGCTCTGTATAACTAGTAGATCACTCAAGGTTTGAATGGCTCGAATAGTCTGTGATTCATTCTCAGCAATAATGTCAGGATGTTTCACTGTGGGAGGTGGTAAAATCTCGAGAGGGGGACATATGTGCGGGATTTCACCCATTGTGCCCATGGCTTGTCCTGAGGAGTGCCTAAACCTACACCCTAGCTCGGTCTCATACACCAATAATTGACCTTATGACCAAGCACAAATTCATAATATAATTTTTTAATAAGATAAAATGGGACATCCAAATTGTTGTGAGGTGGTCTATCAAAAACCATCCACCAGTGGTCCCAAAAGTTGTCACGTATTGCACTCTTTTTGGACCATTTAATTGACAACTTAGTTTTTTTAGGGTCCACGTTTAGACCAGTTTTAGGATCCACAAAAAGATTACATATGTCCTGTTTTGTTATGTTTAGTTTCATGACTTGATCATAGTCAAGCTCATCGTCAAACTAGGTGTGCATGGAATCACGCCAAAGAAGTGCAGCACTATGTTGCTCTTAAGTTTCTCCATGTTTTCAATAATTGATTTAAATGTCGTAAACATGGGGCGTAATGTGGGGATATTGGCATAGGTGGTTTGAAATCCTCTAAGTTGATTTAGATTGTCTCCTATTAGATCCTCTAAACAATGAGGGTTTGAGACTGGTACATCTTCTAGAAGTGGGGGATTGTTGGGAAATGATTTTGGATTGTTTGAGGGATCATTAGGAGGGTTTTTTGATTGATTTGGGTCCATGTCTGATTACAATTAGAACACAAATCGATAATTACAATCAATTTTTAATTTTAAAAAAACTCATTTAAACCCTAATTTTTATATAAAAAAACTACAAATTTCTATAAAAAAATAATAAAAACATAAATATTGAACTTACCTATGATCTTGAGCAAATCGGATATAGGATTTGATCGAATATCTGAAAGTCCCAAGCTGTGTTCAATATTTTCAAAATGAAAAATGTTGAACGCGACTGGACCTTATAAATTAAAATTACTAGAAAATATCAAATATTTGATTAGGTCTTTTCTTTGGCTTTTGCCTTGGCCAGATGTACTAACACCCAGGCCTACTAAAAAGTCAACAAATCCATTTGTGCACTTTTGGATGAGTGAAAATAGATTTTTTTCAAATCGCCACTTTTTGGCATACCATGATCCTGCACATACCCTAGACTTCCTCTTCAAGTTTGTCATTTAAGAATGTAGATTTGACATCCATTTGATAAACCTTAAAGTTTTATGAGTTGCATAAGAAAGAAACAATATAACAATCTCCAATCTAGACACAGGTCCAAAAGTCTCATCCAATTCAATACCGCCTTGATGTGAGTATCCTTTACAAACAAGTGTTTCTTTATTTCTTACAAATTCACCCTTCTCATTCATCTCATTCATAAAAACCATTTTAGTTCCTATAAAAAAATTATCTTTAGGCCTTGGTGCAAGCTCCCAACTACCATTCTTCTTAATTTGATCTAGTTCTTCTTGCATTTCCTTTAAAATCCAAAATTTATCTTTACGAGCTTCATCAATAGTCTTAGGTTCTACTTGTGAAATTAAGCACAATTCATTTATAATATTTGACCTTGTCATCACACCTTAGTTTACATCTCCAATTATTTATTTATCAGAATGATTAATTGATGCATAACTTGATGTTTTAGGAGTCCCTTTTGGCTCATCAATACTTGTATCCCATTGTCAATCTCAAAGAGATGTTCTACTTCCTGCTCTTGATTTTGATTCTGAATAGTAGAAGCTTGATTACCTTCATTATTTGATCCATCATCATACATTCTTTCCTAAATCTTAAATTTCTCATCAATATTCACATTAGCACTTTTAAATATCTTTTGAACAATCTGAGATTGTAACACCTCTATGTCTTGCTCCTATTATAGTATCCAAGAAATATTCCTTCATCACTTCTAGGATCAAACTTGCCTAGTTCATCATCCCTTTTGATATAGCATTTACTACCAAATATTTTGAAGTATTTAACTATAGGAATGTGACCAAATAACTCATATGAAGTCTTACTAGTATCATGTCTGATCTAAACTATGTTCAATGTATAGACTGTGGTATTAACTTCTTCCCTTTAATGTATCTTTGGTACCTTTCCTTCAAGAATCATAGTCCTAGTAGCATCAAGAATGGTTCTATTTCTCCTTTCTCCTATGGTGTCCTAGGTCTAGAATTTTTTTCTATATCCCAAGTTCCTCACAATATGCATTAAAATTATCTTATGTAAACTTGCCACCTCTATCAAACCTTAAAAATTTAATCTTCAATCCTGATTCATTCTCAAATTTTTCCTTGTAAATATTGAACTTATCAAAATCTTCAGACTTTTCTTTAAGAAAATAAACCCACATCATTCTTGAATAATTATCTACAAAATCATAAATTACCTTTCACCATACTATGATCTTGTTCTTGTAGGACCACAGAGATATGTATGTACCAGATCCAATCTCTCTTTTGCTAATTAAATCTTTCTCTTAAATATAGTCTTGGTTTGTTTTCCCATAACACATTCTTTGCACATGTTAGTAGGCTTCACAATCTTTGGTAAATCTCTAACTACACTAGTGTTACTAACCTACACAATGTCATCAAAATTTATATGAAAAAACCTCTTGTGTCATAACCAACTATCATCTATCTTTGGAAAAAAACAAATTTCTTCAATGGAATTCAATTGAAACATATTACCTTTAGTCTTCATACCTAATGCGATCAAATTGCCTGGTTGATCTCTAATAGTACATTTGTCATTCTTGATTTGCAAATGATAACCTTTATCCACAAGTTGTCCAACACTCAATGGAGTATGCTTTAGTCCATCAATAAATAAACCATCATCAATATTAGTTTTACCATCAAGAGTTATAGATCCTCTTCCTATGATCAAGCGAGGAGTATTATCTCCAAATCTGACTATGCCTCCATCATACTTGTTAGGCTACAAAAAATTTTCTTTATCACCAGTCGTGTGATGAGAGAATCTAGTATCTATAATCCATTCAGATTTATTTTCTACATGTGAAACCAAATATTTTTCTTCATGAATAGGATATTCATCATTAATAGCAACAAACCCGATCTCATCTTCATATATTCATCATCATCTAAGTTCCCTCTCTAGAAATATAACATTCCTTAGGATATTAATACTTGTATGGCTTAGTTTTATACTTCAGAACTCTTGTAGGACATCTAGAGGTAAAAATACCTATCTTATTGCATGAAAAACACCTCAAGGGTAGTTTTCCTTCTTACTTTCCCTTGCCTTTGTTTTCCCTCTTTGTGACTAGGGCTACAAGATCATCCAATTTCCTTTCTTCTTGCTCTATTTTTTCCCATTTCTTAGCATATTCTCCAAGATATGCACACTTGTCACTTCTACTGGTGCTTGCATTATTTATTAGAATCTTATTATCCTTGTGAATAGTATCCTTAAAAGAAGATTCAACTTTAGGTAAAGCATCTTGTAATTTAGATGTTTCAAATGAAGATAACTTGCCAATCAAAGTCTCCCTTGTAAATCTCTCTGTAAGAAGTATAATCTCTTCAATTTTCATGACCTTGGTGTTAGGATTATGGAAAGGTGAGTTACTGAGAGGGGAGGGGTGAATCAGTAACCCTAAAAACTTTTCAAGTGAATTCCTTGTTGTGATGAATATATCCTTTTGAATTTCTCAGTAGCCTTTGAACTATTTCAGATAAACTGAATACTTTGTCAAAATCCTTCCAAAATAGCCCTTTCATATCTTCAAATGTCTCCCAATGGTGGCTACTTCATGTGTGTTGCTTGTCAAAATGACATCTTTACAATTCTTATATCAAAATGATTTGACCTAATTAGGGTTTTGACACTATCTTAGAAAAACTAAGATCAACGGTTCAAATGACTAACCTAGATCATCTTTACATAGGAATCATCAATCATTAAATGATTACACCCATATTTAATTTTCACCTCAATCTTGATAAACCATTTTTTGATTGGTATAAATCATTTACCTTGTAGTTTGTGCCATTACAAACTGCTATGTCCTTTTTGGGTTTATTCGATGTACACAACATTCACACTCTGTATTTAATTGACACTTTGTACATATGAATTCTCAGTGACTACTCTGCTCGGTGCTCGGTAATAATCTAGCTCAGTATGAGTACTCAGTCAAAACTGTATTCGATTAGTATAGTATTATGCCTTGTATTTTTCTCAGTGTCTATGCTTTGTGTGTTGACCGACTAGCTTGTATTGTCCTATTTTACTAACTGTATGAATGATACTAATGACAACTCTTAATGCACTTAGGAGTAACATTCTCCCCCTTTGGAATTAGTATCAAAAACATATATTTGAATGCTGACTACAAAAATTTGTAAACTAAAAATGTGTGAACTATGTGAACTCCCCCTTTGAACATGCTCTTAGTGTAAAGTACATACAAAATATATATACATATATTTCCCCCTTTTCTAAAAGTAATGCCAAAAATGTACTTACAATTTGTCAAATATGTTCTGATGGGTTTTCTTGAGAGTGGCCAAGAGGTTTTCCCATTCCTCTTTGAGATTTTCTAGAGAAATCTTCTATAAGTTGACTTGTGCATGCATATAAAAAATGTTTTATATAATTGATATCTTAGGGGTGGAAACCAATTCCTTTGCCTTGTTCATGTGTTTCTGCATCACCTTTAAGTGGGGTAGTAACTCAGCCTATATCTCGGTTGCATGTTCTCTAATTTTATCATCTTCCTTCCTCAATTCTATTCTTAACCATTGAATTTGTGTAACTTTTGCATAATTCTCATAAAATGCATTTGGCTCAATTGTCAGACTATTCGCACTATTCTTTAAGTCTTCATCTAGTTTCTTAATCTTTTCACTAATCATGGTAGTGAAAGAGTCTATAGTGCATAATTTTTGCAAAATTGTAATAACCCTTTAAATAATACTTTCTAATTCAGTTACTACCTCAGAGAGTTTTACCTTATTAACTACCACTTCTTAGCTAATTTTCTCTTCTATCTTAAGTTGTATTTTTAACTCATATCTCTCTTCAATTCTCTTTTCTACATCTACATTTGGAGATTTGATGTTCCTAGTTAGAGTTCCAAGTTGATCAATGATGGGAGTTGCCTCATCAACATTGATATCAGGTACTACTTACATTAAAATCTCGCTAACATCTTCTAAGACTTGTTTGTGCTTTCTTTCTTGTCTTATCTTTTCTTATGCTTCCTTTCTTATGCACAATTCTCTATATCTTCTTAGTGCTTCCAGGTCTAGGGTTCTCAAGTCACATGTAGGAATTTCAATTATTTCATCTAAAGTGATTGGACCCTTACCATGTTTCTTCTTCTTCTATATGTTGGATGTGGGAGACTTCCCATATGGAACTAGAGCTTTAGTCTCCAAATTAGACTTTTCTTTCTCAATTGAGACACTTTCTTCCTTTTCTTTCTCTTTTACTATTCCCTCGATCTGAGGTCCTTGGGCTTTTGGCCTTGTGTCAGTTGTAGAAACATCTACATTTGTCTCAGTTTCAACTCCTTTATCTTTTGCCTCTTTTTTCTTAGGCTCATGTGTCTCCTTCTTTCCTTCTTCACCCTGTCCTTCGGTGGTTTCGGTTTGTTTCTCGAGTGTATGCTCCTTGAGATTCCATTGAGTGGCAATATTAATGGCTTATACCAAGATAGGTAAGTTACCCAGTGTTTTTTTTTTTGCTACCTCAGTAGGTCTTTCTTCCTTGGTATTTTCTCAAAGGGAAGAATTTCATAAAGATGGATGGAAATACAAATCAAAAAATACTTAGTTATGGAAATGGAAGAATGGAAAGAGATTGAAGAAAATTTCAAGGAGATGATTAGGAAGAGTTCATAACAAAATGAAAAACTAGAATTGGAATTAAAGAAGTTGAGGTAAAAAACAAAGGCATGTAAGAGCATTACTATCTTAGATAAATTATTATCCTCTCATAAAGGACTCGAGGATAAAGAAGGATTATGCTTTATCAATGAATTTTGAAATTAGATGGATAAAGGAAAGGAGAATTTAATTAAAGATAATGCAAATATTAAGGTGACAAGAGAGGTCAAATATCAGAACACATCCTCAAGAAGGCCTTAAGACAACCAAATGTTCAAAGGTATTTATCTTTCAATGATTTTAGTTACATTTGTAAAAAAATTGGTCATAAGATAGTTGACTGTAAGATGAGAAAGGAGCATAAGATTCAATGCTTTAATTATCATAAGATTGATCATAAAGAAAGCCAATATAAGAATCAAGTTTCAGATTAGGAATAGAAGAATGCAGTAGATAGTATTTTCCATGGAAATTATTGTGTCATAACTTTGGTCACAAAGATAAATCAATAATGTCTAGGAAGATAAATTTGATTTGTTTCAAACATGGTCAGACAGGTCACTATGCTAAATCATGTAAGTCTGATAATATATCAAAATTACTATATATGATAATCATATTACAAAATCTATTGGATCTTAGAAGAAGAATATGGAAGGGAGAAAGAAATATAATGGTGCATATGTTTTAGTGGTACTAGATCTTGGTACTAGTCCTACCAACAACTCAACTGAGAGCTTTGACTTAGGGGGAGTACTAAATAGTTCATATTTTACATGTCCCCTATATTGGTTGCAACTAGGTTGTTGTCAGCATATATGAAGTGGCATTAATGATGACAAGATAGTTTTGAGTGATTTATGTGTGAGGTATAATAGTTGCATCAGAAATAATTAATTTAGGTCATAATCTTGATCATGATGGCTCATGGCTTTTAAAAGGTTAAACATTCAAATCATTTAGCATTGTAGCTCAAAAATCAAGATTGCAAACTTATAGAGTGGCAAAGGTAGAAAATCTATAAGGTGATTCGTGGCACCTAAGTATGTTGTTCATGTTGGTATAAAAAAAAGAATCGAGAAATGGTTTGAGTTGAAATAATTTGATCATAGTCATATAAAGCAATTGGATTTTGGTTTTCCTGTGGATGGAATGAAAAGATTCAAAAATATAGGACTTGATTTGTTGATAATTTCTATGGTGCGATGACAAAGGATTCATACAATTTGTGTTGAGTCAGTTTCATGGTGAAACCTTGGTACTAGAAAATCCATGTCATGACAAATGAGGTAATTTAGACTAGCATTGGTTTATGAAGCATTGGTGAATTACCTAGAAAGAAGACAATTAGCTATTAAGAGGTACAAGACATTACGGATATTGGTTGTGATCAATGTGCATTCCTTATAGATATTAAATTGAAGATCTGATTATAAGGTATGTTTCTTATGGTATTTCCTACAAAAGTTAGATTGAATTGTGAGGGGTCGACTTCTAATTTAGCTATGTATATTCCATGAAATATTGTGAAGGAGAACGTACAAATAGATTTGTGTAAAATGTTGCGAGACAAATTTCTTGAGAATGTGAAAATGACGATTGAAGAAGGATATGCATTTAATTTTGGCTCAATATTGATGTGTTTGGTGTTCTACTTTATGAAATTATTATCAAACGATGAAAAATTTGAATGGAGAACCAACATTCCTATTGGTAAGAAGATTTGCAGATATCTTGGTTTCTTGGAGAATTGTGTGGGTGCATGCAAAGCTTATTTTTCTACATTAAAAATGAATATCTACTTTGGTTTAGTTGTTTCTGGTGTTTTGCATGTGTGCTTTGAGGAGGGTTCCTCCTCAGATCAAATTGTTTTGGAAGAAGATGTTGGTGGTTCATCTCTTAAACCAAAGAAGAAGAGAAATACATGTATGAGAAAGAAAAAGAAATAGTTACAATTTTAGAATTTGATGAGGAAGAAGAAGATGAAGAGGTGAATGAGGAAGAAGATATGGAGATATTTTTTCCCTCTCCAGATAATTCTATATGTTTGGATTCAAATATAGTCATAACCTTGTTGGAAAATGATGAGCATGGTAATCTTGATGGTCTATGGACCAATTGTTCTTCGGAGGATAAGAAAATGGTGACAAAATTGTTGACTAATCACCTAATCAATAAAAAATTTATTGTCTCTAGGGTATCTATTATGATAATAACCGAGTTAATCATGGATTTTGAGGTTGAGTTGTCGCAGTTTGTATCATATTACCTGATAGTGGAGAAATCCATAGTGAAAAAGGGTAGCAATGCAAAATAGATACTCTCTGGAGTTATAAGAATATCTAGTTTGGTTTTGACTTATTTTTCTGTGTTCAAAGTACAATATGAGGTCATAGTTACAAAAAAAAATATTGTATAGTATGATCATATGCCATAGATTTTAAATTATGCTTTAATACCACTTATAATAAACACTAGTTTTCCCTCTATAATACAATAAAAAAATTAGTTTTTATTATTGCCAAACTTAATTTTATAATATTATTCTTAATGGATAATTGCAAGACTTAATATGCTACAAAAAACATCGTATCAATTATATATACATACATTTAGTAATCATTCCTTAAGGATAATTACATTTGAAATAACTTTGAAATATTTTAATACATAAGACCATAATACAAGTATTGTTAAAATATCAATATTACACAAATATAACAAAATATTAACAAGTCATAAAGTTGTGGGAAGATTAGCTAAATTAACCAAGTATTTGAAATTCTTCAACTGCAAGGGGGAGAGCATTACCCAATAACTTTTTCTCCAACCAGAGTCCATTCACACACCTTCCATCAAATATTGTCCCTACTCTTTGTAAAGTTAATAGACAAAGATAACCATAAGCACACCATATCATCAAACAATTAGTATCGGATCCAATTATGAACAATCTATCATATACATCTAGATTCCATCAAGCTAAGTGTCTCACAAATTTATTTTTGTAAATAGGTAGATGTTGTAATTTGACAAAAAAAAGGTGAGTTTTGAATTAATTTGACCCAGGTTTTGATAAACAAAAATAAATTCCAAAATGGAGGTGTCTATCATATGTTAATACATCTCTATCTCAGATTAGTTATAAAGAGATATTATCTCACATTTTAGTATATATAAAAATTTGATGTTAAAAATAAACATACTTGCATCATAATAAAACCTCCTATCATAGATTTTGAAAGTTGTTTCAAGATATCTTACTAGCTAAAAACTATCTAAGAAAGTATTAGATACCATACAATCCTAATAACTAGTAAAAATGGTATTATTATGCACTATGATATGTAGTTCCCAACATTTTTTTGATTAACTAATTATTCAAGTTCCTATCTAAAAGTAATCATAAAAGAGATATCCAATGGTCTTATCTCGTCCTAATTTTTCATATTTTGCTTCAAATGTGTATAAATTTGAACCTCTCAATAATTGAATGTTCCTAGTTCAAACTTAAATAAAAGGTATTTTGGTTTTACAAAATAAAATCTTAAATATCTACCAATATCTTTTGATCAGTGGTTCTATAATAACATAAATGAATATAGCTAAACCACTACTCCTTTTTTTCTCTAACTTGAACATAAGTTAGATTGGTTCAAATAAAAAATACAAAAACTCACATGTGGGTCCCATGCAATAATAGCACCTATGATTGCATATAGATATATTGCATGTGTAAGGGATCCTTTACATGGGGTGATGGCCATTGTAATTAGAAAAATGATAATTATGTGGGCCTCACTTATGACACCTTATATTTCATGTAAGGTTTCTCTATGCATTCAATTTTTCTGCATGTCAAGGAGACTCCATACAAGCAAGCATGTGTCCGATTTTACCATGTGGAAATATTAGGTGTCCATCTTCTCTCACAAAGTTTCCCTTATTTGGTACTTGTCCATTTTGTTGGTGTATATATTTGATGTTTTTACAAGCATCATTATGTTGTTGGGATTACTTCAAAAATATTGTTATAGTTGAAGACTCTTGAATGATCTTAGCTCTATGGCTATACTATAACACTAATAATATAATTCGGTTTATTCTTTTAGTGTGTGTTATTTTGCTTCCAAAAGGATTTACTCCACATATAATATGTTATGGTTTAATCTAATTTTGCATAAGTTGTTTAAGTGAATGTGGATACGAAACTATAACCATATAAGGGTTTAAAGAAAAATTCGTTTAATATCTCCCCCACTTATATTTGTGTAGGAAGTTGTTTCTATTCATACACTTCCTTTCAAGTTATGCAAAAATGTTGACAAACCACAAGTAGTTATTCTTTGGTTAGAAATTCCACTATCTATATTGCAACATTAAATTTGGTAATGGATTAAGGCTCACCTTCCTCCTCAAGTAAGAGTCCTTGAAATTCTCTAGAAATGATGTGTATTTTTAGATGATGCCAATATATAATTTTCCATTTCAAAAGTCTCACAAAATTTCTTAATAGAATAAGTCCTATGTTCTTTTTTAACCACGAAGTGTGTTCATTGCACTTTTCCTTTGAATTCCTCAAGAAAAATGAGAATGTGTGTGGCACCCTAGGCCATTGGTAGCTAAAGATCTATCAAATATTATTCATTTGAATCCTATGATGTAGTTGTATCTTGTACTAATAGATCCAATAACATGCATTGCACCACTAACCCACATCATTTTAAAAATGATATTTTATTTAAGTAAATAAATAAATGTTTTTTATCTTTTACAATATTAATACACAAATAATTTTATTTTTTTAGACTGTAGGAATCAGGTATGGCACAACATGTCCTCAATTACTAAGTGGGCTAAGGGGAGATTGGACCTCGTGACTTTATACTTTACCACAAGAAGTTCTCGCCAATCAAGCTAGGCCCCAGTATCACATAAATAAAAAATTATTACAATTAATAAATTCTATTAGTTGAAAGGTTGGGAGCTTGACTCGGTGAGAGCTTCTTGTAATAGACATAAGATCACAAGATCCAATCACACTAATGTCAAACACTCAAATAAATAGAGATACTAGTCTAAATATAAAATTATAATAACACCGACTCTTCTTATCAATGCCTCCAAACTTCAATTGTAAACAAGATTTCCAAGGGAATAAATAAACAAAAAACTCAAATGAATAGATGTACTAATCTGAAAAGTAATAATAACACCAGATATTCTCATCAACTCCTCCAAATCTTAATTATACTATTGATCACTTTCCCTTATGTCACTATAAGATAATGTTCCAAAATTGTACAATTATATATATGTACATAACATATTGACAAGGCGCAGCTGCAACATGATTTATAAATCACTGTCATTTATATTCATCAACAAATATTTTGGTGATGTCCGTTTCCATTATGAATGAATATCTTTGTACAATTCTTTCATTGAAACTGAGTTAGTATCTTGTCCATCAGAATTGTCAGATTGAACTTAATTTAATCACATGTTTTAATAGAAGTATTGTTTTTGCTTTTTAGGAACGTTTATGAAATCCAGGGTACTATCATTTTTATGTTCTTACTACATAAAATTGTAGATATTTTTATCATTATTAAAAAATCAATTGAATTGACAGTTAATCATCAGATTAATGAAATGTGGAATGGAAAGATATTAGTAAAAGTACGTTGTATATATGCTGTTAAATTAAGTCTATGTAAAATATTAAATTTTCTGCAATAAATCAGTAATAAAAGCGTCTGTTGCTTTTGTTTTTGTTAGTCTTTTCTTTTAAAGCAACGCAGGCAAAGAAACTGTGTTTGATTTAGATATTCTTGTAAATCAAGCATTCTACAAGCATTTCTCAGATTCTATAATATGAACATTATCCTAATTTTTCATTCTATTATTGAAATTTCAATGTAATATAAAAAATATACTGTAAGATTAAGTAGTCTATGAATTGAAACATAATAGTAAAATTACTTTGGACACAAATATTTCTGAATAGATGCTGTTCAGAATACATTTCAGTGATTACCCATTTGTGTTCAAATTACATCTCAGTGATTACCCATTTGTTTTTAGTCTTAGATTTTCTATTATGAATCTTTGCAAAATATATGTTGTTTTTGTTAGTTCTTTCTTTCGAATTAAGAGAGTCAAAGAGATAAAATAAATATCATTCGAAATTTATAATATAAAATTAAAATAGTAATCAGGAAGTGTGATTTAAAATTCTAGAACATAATCAAATTCAGAAACAACATTTTCTTTATATAAATATAGAAATCTCTTAACATTAATATAAATGTAGAAATCTCTTAACATTAATTCTACTAATTGAACATTATTATAAAAAAACAAAATTTGATCTTAACTGAACTATCAAGATTGTTACTTTCCACCCAATATTTGATCTAATGTTCACATGCATGTCACTTTCATAAGAGTTGTTTTCTCATTACGCACGCGTAATAATCCATCAGTAGTGAACTGCTGAGACTTCAAATCCAAGAATCCTCTAGATCTGTTTGAAGGAGACTTCTGAAATATTTAAAATGACAAGTGGAAAACGACGTGACCTAAGACACAGCATCCATTAGCAAGAAAGAACAAAATGCTTTCAGAGCTTAATTGAGACAATTCACCCATGTCCTAGAACATTTATGATAGTGAGACTGACTGAAAATTATAATCAAGAGCTGGCTCACAAAATTCAGAAGTACAATTGCATTAGTACATGGTAAATTTAAGGGAAATGTAACATTTGTTTTAATGCATGGGTATCTCTGCTATTTAGCCCGACGTCTAGTGTCTAGTAGTTTTTATCTTGGGTATTTGTGCGAGTTAGGGCAAGACTAATTTTCCATGGGTGAGATCCTCCGTTCTAAGCCATCCCATCTCTTTCAACCCTACCTCTTTAAACCGGAAGCAGATTCGAATCCAAGACCATGGAAAACTACCCACAACCTCAAGCAAACTCTGTTACCCTTAGGAACTACCCACAACCTCAAACCAACTTCAATCCAACTTGTTACTAGGTATAGTGGTAGTAAAGGATATTAGGGTATAGTGTGAAGTGAAGGAGAATTCTAAATATATTTTAAAAATTATAAATGAAAAATATAAACTAATATTAAATAAGAGTTATAAATTAATTTTGTTGGGATGGATTTCAATTGGTTTTTTGAATGATTATGAGAGTGGGAATGGGATCAAGGGAATGGGATTGAGGAAGATGAGGGGGTAGGGAGGAGGAGATGGAGGGGAGGAAATAATTTATATAGATAAAGTAATAAAGATATAACGTAATATCAATGAAAAATTAAAAATGAATTAGATTGGGTTGGATTTCAATTCATTTTCATTATATAAATTCAGTTATAGATTTGAAAGATTATGAGAGAGGAATGTAGCAGAAGCGTTGAGAGAGGAAGAAGAGGGGGAGGAGAAGATGGAGGGGAGGGAATAATTTAAGTATATAAATTAAAGCATCTATTATTAAAATTTATAAAAATTAAATGTAATATTTAGTTAGATTTAGAATGAAAAAAAGGCATTAAGAATAGTTGAAATTTAATTTGTTATTATTTTGAAATTTTAAGAATTAGTTAGATGAATGTTTTTAAGTTTGTAACTTCACTTTTTTCTATTGTTGTTTGCTTCTACACAAACATACAAAATGAATTTAGTTAGGGACTAGATGTTGCATTATTAAATTCAAGAGAATGAAGTAATAGAAGTACAATATTTATGAAATCTCTTTTTCTTGATATTTTAATGTTCAAATATACTATAAAACTCGCAATGTTTGCAAATACCTTTTAAAGAATTTTTTGAACTTTCATGGGTGTATAAATTAGATATTTTCAAAAAATGGAAGGATATTACTATGTTTACAAAAGATATTATAAATATGATTGTTCATACTAAGTACAACTTGCATGAACTCTAAATAAGTGGAAATAGTGGTATGTCTTTGAATATGTGAAAGATTTGATAAACTTTCCCTCAAAATATAAATTCCTATGAATCTACCAATGTATACCATAATTTATAAAATGATTGTTAGCGACATACATGCCCCCTTCCATTGGTTTTATCGAAAGAATATAAGAAATTAAAAGAAGAAAATGTTCAATCATGACAATACATGTATACATGGTATATTTAAGGCCCACAAGAACATATGGTGTTTATGGTTGATGTAGATTTGTACTTATATTATTATTTTAAAATATTTGAATAATATTTAAGTTGGTAGTTTACACTATTATTTTGTTAAATAATTAAATATTACAGATCTTACTATTGTGATAATGCATAATTGACATTATTATGAGAATTATTTGATTTTATGATAATGCATAATTGACATATTATTATGAGAACTATTTGAAATTACTATATGTCTTGAATATTTATATGTATTTGGAAGAAGAATTAAATGGTTGATAAAGGTGTCTATGGATATGTAAAATATGCATGGAGGTTAATTAAAATGATTAAATGGTTTGATTGATATTATTATACTTTCATACGAGCATCTAGAATAAATGGCACGCCCTATATTGAACATGTTAGTGTATTTATTTTATTTATACTTAGGCTTAATTAAGCTCACTTAGTCATCCATGCATGTTTGACACTTGTTCATACAATTTGTCATCATTTAGGAGCTTATTAGAGAGGTGTCGATTCTATTTCAACACCTCGTGCTAGTTTAGCAGGAGACAACTCGCCACTACTCATTGAGCATTGGGTTTGACTTTTGGTTCGACCCAATCACTCTTTCGATATGTACTTTTCTTCTCCATTTTATTGATCTAGTACACTTTTCTCTCATTTATTTATTGTGCTCATTTTATATCTCTGGTTGATCCTAGAAATTTATATGGTATCAAAGCCTATAGGGGATATTTCGAAGCCTATATCATAGAACTTCATCATCAGGCTTCATCTCTTGTTAGTTCCTATTCATGCTCTCTATTCCTGGTATCCAAGCACTTTGGTGTTGGCCCTATAAAAAATATAGTGACCCATGCACTCTATTCCCAACCCTGTGAAAATCATAGAGGTGCGCTCAGTCACCCACTGCACTCATTCTCATGCCCCAGCGGTTCTCACACCCTAGTGGCCCCCTCTTGTGCACATCGGCCATGACACATATCATTGTGTGCCCATGTTTGTGCACCTCATTTGTGTTCCCCCATGGTGTTTCCTTGGCTCTTGTGATGATCTCTCATGATGATGCACTTGTGGACTGCAAGTTTCAGTGGTTGTGGACTGTGGGTTTCAGGTTTCAATTTTTGGGGGGGTTTGAAAAAGGTTGATGACCATCAAATTTAGAATAGAACTTTTTGTTACTATTTATCTCCAAAAAGTGTCTAATTTTATGACATAAGAAACTAGGGGGTGATGTTTTTGTCAATCAAGATTGTGCCTATAGTGAAATGTAAAATTCAGCTATCTTGTTGGAACATAGAAACACTCTCAGGCTATGGGTATCCTATAGCAAGAGTGAATCTTCAAGATTAAAAGGTTGGTTCTTTGATGGTACTCACCTATACTAAAATTTCCAAAGAAAAGAGAGAAAGAAAATTGAAATGGAATCTAAAACTAACAAGTGATGCACCTAAAAAGAATTGGGATCTGCAATCTTCTTGACTCACAAAACCTTCAACAAACAACCCTAAAATTATCATGACTCAACTAAACATAAGACACATAACTATTTCTTATAAAGGATTGAACCTAATGCCTGCATGGAGGAAAACTAGCTAGTTTTCTCAACTATAAATCATTAAAATCAACTAGCAAAATATAAGACCTACATCTAACATGTATCCTCTCACATCAAATCATGATTGTATGAGACAAATTAAAGGACATAATCACATGAACTCATCAAATCACCCAACCATGACAAAACACCAAACTTATCAAGAAGGAAATCTAATGCTATATTATTGAACATCAAGAAGTATTGTTACTACAAAACCTAGAAAATGGGTCCCAATACAAATCTGAAACATGTTAGAGTTTTTCCAAAGCTACAGTACCTTCCCCTAAAAAATAAAGAGAACCCCTAAAATAATGAAGAAAATAAGCCTTATTAAAAGGCCAAAACCTAGCTCTAGAGCTATCTACTTCATAAATCAAAGTGGAATTGAAGATCACTTCCCTAAAACTATTCATGACCTGAACTCAAACTCATTTTCCATCAAGAATACATGAAAATATCCTTTGGGTCGGATGTGAATGAAGAACCCACAAAATGAGGAGTGGAACTAGAAGTAATATACAGATAACTAATCCAAAAGCTTTCTCAATTGATGATCTTCCCATGCGGCACTCTAAAGTGAAGTAGAACTACCTCTAGACTATCAAAAATAATGCAAAAATATTTTAGTCAAATGCAACTAAATATCCGTCCAAAATAGGGGCATAATTGATAGAAACTAAATTGCAACTGCTCCAAAAGGCCTCACAGCTGATCTTGAACTAAATTTGGACTCAAACTGCCCTTAAACTGAACAAAACTCCTTAAAACTGCCCACTGGATCTGGAAGAAAATAAAAAATCCACCTTGTCTTATATGCCCATGTGGAAAAATAAAAATGCCCTCATTGTCTAGAAAATCAAACTCCAAGTCCACTCAAAAATGAACTCCATGCAAACAAAAAGATTTTCAAATATTTGAAATTTATTCTTCACATTTGCTAAAATAATGACTATGCATTCCACATTTCATGCTTAAATATAAATTCAGATTTACCACTGTAATATTAATGAAACATTGTATGTTGTTTTTATCAGTCATTTTCATCATTATGTTGTTTACAAATGTTTCTATATTTGTCCATGTAACATGGGCCATGATTGTTAAAAAGAAAATATTGAAAAAGTGACCCTACATCTACTCACTGCAAAATGCTTCATTAATCTATCATAAAGATGTCATGGAAGAGGGGGAAAGTTTTTTTGACTTTAGCCCCTGGTCATATGGTATTTAAGATCTTGGTTCTTTCCAACCCAAGGAGGCTTAAATTTATGTTGGAATCATTAATTGTCGTTGCACCAAAATCTAGAACTATCAATGTCTGATACAAATGCCAAATTTAACCCAACCCATGGGAGGCGGTTAAGCCATGTCACAAGTCCCCAAGGAGGTGTTGACCACCAAGTCAACAATATCCCACTCAACACAAACTAGGCTTTGTTCCTTTCTTATTTGGAATTTTTGTTTTGGTGAAGCTAAAAGAAAATTTGTGAAGGAGGATTAATTTTGTATGACAAGGAAAAATTATTTTTCCCATACTTTTTCTTAGCAACTTGAAATTGAGTTCTTTTGTTTTTGCAAAAGTGTGTATTTTTTCATTGCAAATCCAAAGGGAACACTCATGAACTCTCACTATAAAGTGCCATTTTTTAATGTTTTTTGGGTTTGGTTAGAAAGAACTCCTTCTATAAATTGTCAAAAACAAGAGGGGAACAAAAAGATAATCAAGGCCTAGGTGTTGTGTGTATTCTATTTTTCACACTTCCTCAAGAAGTAATTTGTTATGTTGTGTTATTCCTTCACTTCACATTTGTTGCATTTTTAAAGCTCTTCATTTTTGCATTCTACAAAGCTACAATCCAAGTTTAGCAGCATGGATTCTAATGTGACTAGACAACCTCTAACACCTTTCAATTATCATGATTGGAAGTTGAAAGTAATTCTTGTACTTAAAAATAAAGTATTTCTTAGGGTAGCAATTGGAACAAAAAAAGAAGCTAATTCAGTTAAGGAAAAATTAAAAAAAATTCAATAAGTGTGAGCAAGCATTTGGTTTCTTATTTTTAAATCTATCTCCTGAATTAATATTTCATGTTGAGAACTTGAAAACACCCAATAGAGTTTGGGAAGCTCTAAAAAAACTATTTGGGATAGTTAATGAACATAGAAGTCATGAGTTGGAAAATTAACTCTTAGGAATTAGTCCTTCAAGTTTTTCAACTTTAGATAACTTATTCACAAAATTCAAGTCTTTGAAATTGAAATTAAAATATTGTGGAATTGACAAGAAAGAGGATCAATTAATCCTTTATGTACTTTCCAAACTAGGTTCTAAATTTTTTGTGTTTGTCTCTACTTTCTATTCTACTAAAAGAGCTCTTGGAGCCTCATGGACTATGCCATAACTTGATAACTTTATTATTGATCTTACAAGGGAGAAAGAAAAGTTAATTCAAATGGGTACTTTGAAATCTACTAAACCACAAGCTTCAATTGTGGTAAATGAATAGCAACAAAATGTTAAAGGAAAGAAGAACACTAAAAAAAAATGAAGGAAAGAAAGAAGATAAACTTGATAACTTCAAAAAGGATAACTCATCTCAACAAAGTAAATCAACTATTAAGAGAGTTAAATATTCCTTTTATAAGAAAATTGGTCATGCAGAACATCGGTGAGTGAAAAAACTAATTGAGCACCTCACTTTTCTACTCAAAAAGAATAATGTTGGGGTAACTAATTATGTCAAAACATCTTCTTCAAATCAGGAAAATACAAAGGAAAAATATAAATAGAAAGGGGAGGCCTTAGTTGCTACATCTTCATCTCCATCATGGATTATAGATTTTGATGTTGCACACCATATGGGTTGTCAATTTGATGTGGACTCTTCATATCCTAGTTATAGTTCCAATGATTCAGATGATTCACAACATAGTTCTAGAGAAGAATCTTCTTCTTCCAAATCCTACACTTACAATAGTGATGAAAACTCATCTTCATCTAGTTCAAGGATTCCATTGTAGGTTAGTATTTTTGTATCACTCATACATCACACTCTACATGGGCTATATATTGGGGTACAGGATTCAGAAGATGACATTCATATTTAGGCATATTTTCAGGGGGAAGGGGCACAAGAATTCTTTTCTTTAGAATATGATCCGCAAACATTTAGAAAGACATCAACAACATCATCATCCTTGGGGAGGGCTTTCTAGGCTTCTTCTTGTCTTATGTCTTTTTTGGAGGATAGTTTTTTCCTACTAGGTTTTCTATCTTTCTCTGTTTATGAGAGCCTTCATTGTACATGTGTACCTCATCAAGCTATTAGTCAAGACCCATCTTTTACCTTGTCCTCCTAAACTATGCTTAAAGGGGGGGGTTTAGTATATTTATTTTATTTACACTTAGGATTAATTCAGCCTACTTAGTCAACCATGTGCATATTTGACACTTGTTCATACAAGTTGTCATCATCTAGGATTTGATTATAGAGGTGTCAATTCTATTTCAATACTCATGCTAGTCTAATGGGAGGCAATTCACCACCACTCATTAAGTGTTGGGATTGAATTCTGATTCAACCCAATCACTCTTCCTATATGTACTTTTCTTCTCCAATTTATTGATATGGTTGAATTTTCTTTCATTTGTGTTATTGTACTCATTTTGTATCTCTGATTGATCCTAGATATTTACAAAACATATAAAACCAATATCTAAGAATTTAGATCCCTTGTGTGTTATACATATATAAGTACATGTATTCTAGGTGATTCTGATTAGTTAATTGTGAACTTTTATTATGCATGTATTCTATGTGACTTTGATTAGTTATTTGTAAATTTGATTAGTTGTTTATAGTTTATTATTGTTAGAAGTAAATTATTATATATATTATTTAATAATATTATTATTTTAGATTATTTAGAAGTGTCTTGTTCAGTGAAAACTTTAGTGGCGATTATTCACCAATTGGCGAATGTCGCTTGCCGTCGACCCCTGATTTGGCGAATATATTGGCCACCTGGGAATGATCATATCACCCCGCATTTATGAAAATTGGGTCCAATGCCCGGGCTCATCGCCAATTGGTTTATGAAAATTGGGTCCAATGGCCGGGATGATCGCCAATGGCATATAATTTTTGGGCACAATATTTTTTTAACATTCTCCTATAATTTCAAAGCGGCCCCAAATGGACGGCCTATATTTGCCAATAGTTATATATTTTTTTTAGGCAGACCCAACTTTGCCAGCCATTTTACGAACGCGTGTCTCAAATCGATTGATTTTTGCCAACTTAATTAATATTACCATGGTATTGGATGACCCATAATCTCCTAGGATATAACACAAGACGTGTTATAATTACAAAGGCTTCACCAAATATTTGGACATCGACCTAATACCTCCCACCCAATACGCCAATAAAGATTAGTATAAATACATTCATACATCAATGTTATTGTACACAATTTGGATTGGTTCAACTTCAATTTGATCGATAGCAAAGTTCAGACTATTGAGTCTTGACTGCTTTGGCGAGTCGCGACTGCGATTGAATTTGAGGCAAAGGTAAGTGATTATTATTTTGTGACTATGTAAACATTGTATATTATAGTTCTATTGTCATTTGTCACTTCTTCAACAAGTAAACATTTTTTTTCACTGGTAGGCAGGTAGCCTTTATTTCGTTGAAGAAACGAGATGTCAAACAAGAATAAGGGTAAGGCTCCCCCATATGGGGAAAGCCAAGAGAGGCCAAAAAAATGCAGAACCTTATCATCGTACTTTGGTCATGGTGTTGAAAATGTTTTTGGCCAAAATCGGGAAGCTACTTCATCATAAAAAGATTTTCAAGATTCACAACCTGAGGCTGAACCTACGCAACATATTGAAGAAGTCAGCGAACCTGATATCTCAGATCACGATGAACTTGAAGAAGATTTTCAGTTAAATACCCAGAGTAGCCATAATGATATAATCGACTTGGATGAGACTGAGAATGTCAGAGAAGATGATGGTGCAGGGAAGAAAATAAAATACAAATCAAAGAATGATAGAATGTGGGATCTGTCGAGGAATTTTCAAATAGAATGGGTGTCAAAGTATCCATTCATTGAACTAGTGGATAATCCAATTAAAGGGGAGCCTCTGGTAGAATGCAGATGTAAGATTTGCAGTGAGATAAATAAGAAGGAAAAGAGGTTGCAACTAAAAATCAACACCATAGAGAAGCATATGGGTAAAGTTTACGAAAAGAAAATGATAGATGGAGTTCAAAAATTAGTGATAAGATGGAAAACAAAGGAGGAATCTCAGCATGTTAGGAATGCAAAATTATATGAATTTCAGCATAATATAAAGATGAAGCCTAGTGAAGTTAAAGGCTCTATTGAAGCTTGTTTTAGAAAAGAATTGGAAGTAGAACTAATGGGAAAAGTTTTTCAGTTAAGTGTTGTGTTTAATATTTTGAGTAGAGGGCGTCCTATGACAGACTACCCATCATTGAGTGCTTTATTACACTTTCTAAAAGTTTGTAACTATCGTAACAGTAAACAGTGGATGGGAATGGGCAAGTTGTCTTGCCGAGATTGAAAAAGAGGATCTGAAGGCAAAAATTAAAGAGTCAAATTTTATTGCATTGTCTTTAGACAAGGTTACAGCAGTAGACAATACTTCCTGGGTATGCATGCATGTTTATACTGTACAGAATTTTGTTCACCAACCTCATCTACTAACTGTTGCTAAAATGAGGGATAATGCGACAGCGGAAAATTTATTTGAACTAGTAAAGAGTTCTCTAATTGAATATGGAGGTATAAATGACATGACCATTGCCAAAAAGCCGGTGTGTGTTGGAGCGGATGGAGCTTCAGTAATGCAAGGCCATAGGGGCAGTCTTTGCACAAAGATACAATCTTTTTGTGCACCCTACGTTACTCCCATTCACTGCATGGCCCACAGAATGAATCTAGCTTTTGGAGTTGTCAGCAAGCATGCTCCAGTACAAAAAATTGAAGCTTTAATCAAAGAGCTCTACCAATACTTCTATCGAAGTCCAAAATGATTTAGGGAATTTCAACACTTTGCCGAAGGACTAATCAACGGGAACAAGCTTCTTAAGGATAATGATATCAGATGGATCTATTTGGATGGACCAGCACATCAAGTTTTTTTAGAATATCAATCGTTGCTTGGTCTAATGAACTCAAGTCATGACGAAGCCGGGCAACTGAAAATTCCTGCGCTGCTGGCAATGTTAACTAATGTAGAGACACTATTAACATTAGTAGGTATTCTCCCCATGCTTGAGGAAATGAGAAATTTAATGAAAAAGGCCTAGCAAAGAGCTATGTATATTGCAGAATATGCTTCACTACGTAAATTGACATGTGTGGCACTTGATAGTCTCTATCAATTATGTGAAGATGATGTAAAATTTGCCAGCTAGCTGAAAGTCACAGATTTGGACAATCGTGATAAATTTTTAAAAATAGGTTCAAACGGGGAGTTATGTGCAGAAGTTCATGGAGTTGAGATACCAATGCACTACTTTTCCAGGATCGAGTCCAAGGAACCAGGAAAGAACACCAAGACTCGGCGAGTATCAAGTATTAAAAGGGAAGACTTTACCAAGATTGTTGAGTCTATAATAGCTTTTGTGAAGCACATTGCCTATGATCTTTCCCCATAGATTAGAGAAATATTCCCTTTAGTCAAACTACTTGAATCCATGGCTATTGTGTTTCCTTGATATTGGAGTATGAACAATCCAAAAGATTTTAAAACTAGGCTACTAACTTTGATAGATCATTTTTGCAAAACCAAAGAGTTAAATGGAGTAACTCTAAATGGAATTTTAGATGGAAATCATTTGAGAGAGCAATCAGGTCATTTTTCAATAACAATGAGGGAACAATATAATATTATGTAGAACCCTTGCGAAGATGGATCGGTATCAAGGCTTTGGAAAAATCTAGCTGAGAGTGAATTGTTGACTGATTCAATATCAAAATATTTCAAGCTTGTTGATTTATGTCTGACCATGATATTGGGGTTAGTGGAGGATGAGAGAGTTTTCAGTGCTTTGGGATTCCTAAAGTCAAAGCTAAGAAACAAACTAGACAAGAATCTAGAAAATTACTTGAGGGTCTATACATCCAGGTATGAAGTCAATACTTTTCCTTACGAAAGGGCACTGAAATTATGGAGGAAGAAATGTCAAAGAAGAGGGATGGGAAAAATTTCAAACCAAAGTGGGACTGGGAGTGGGAATGCCAGAGACAATGATGTCATTGACTCATGTACTACTAGTACTGGTACTGCTAGCGGTGAACATCAGTTAAGCGGTGGTATGCAGAGTGAAGAAAACACATCGAAGAACCAAGGAATCTATGAAGTTGATGGTGTTGAATCCAAAAATCTCAATGATGATATGATGTGGCAGCTTGAAGTTGAACCATTGTAGAAGTAGCAGTTCCTAGCCTCCTAGGTATTTATTAATCTTTTTCCTGAAGTCTACTATCAGTTTTTGTATCTCATCATCAATCATGCATAATAGCATATTCCAATGTCAAAAACATGAATGTGGTTGATAATGTCATCAAGATTCAATTCCATAATTAATAATGGTTTTCATTTGCATTATTCAACTCATATGGCACAATTCTTGTAGATTTTTCATTATTTGTTTTGACAACATAGCAATTCATATGTTAGAATTCTTAGAGTTAGAAATATTGATTCTCATTAATTTAATTACAAATATGATACAATGTAACAATTCATTCATTAATACTAGTAAGAACACAACTATGTGATTCTATTTACAAAACTCAATGACTCAATACCCATTGGCAATTTGGCACATTTCCCTATTTCAATTTCATTACCCTAAGCCAATGACCCTGAATTCCTTTTATAGAAACAAGGGAGCAACAACAGCTTCAGGTCAATTTGCCTAATGTGAAGTGAGAAGTCTCAAAATCTAAATCAGTAAGACAACTACAAGTCTACAACATCTCTCCAACTTTAGTTGTACATTTTTGCATTTGACAGGCCAGCTTAGTAAATTAGCATTGGCAATAGCATCTGCAAGACTACAACATTCATCCTGTTCAAAAAACAAAGTTCAAACTTGTTACTTTAAACTCAATTCTAGACTCTAGTATTTAGGATAATATCAAAGATATATACTAAAGATATAGAGATGATTGAAACTAAAAGTACTTTCACATACTATGATTGATGAGATCAAGATGATTCTGTCAGCTTCTTTAGTATGCTCCATTCTTCATCGGTTGGAAGGGAAAAATTTGTCATCTTATAGTAAATGACCTGCAACCTTGTCAGCCATCCATACTTGGAAGAGTGAGTTCTAAGCAATGTTCCTTCCATTACTGAATTCAAATTTGTGAATGTTTTGATGCACTTTGCAATGCCTTCATAAGTTCTGTCCTGAGGAAGGTTCCCTAAATCAGACGTCACTGTGTCCTCCAACTTTTTTTTGTAAGCTTCTCTTCCAATGAAACTCGTTGATGAGTAATTAAGACCAGGACTCAGAAAACCAAGAGATATCAATTTGCTTGTTTTACTATTCATCTTGGCGAGCTTTGGCCCAAATAAGGAAACATTTTCTTCTGCTTCTGCTAGTTGCTGACATTTTTAAAAGATAGAGTTCGCCTTTATTGTTGCAGCAAAACGGTCCTGAATTCCCTTGCTTGCCAAATGCCTGTCACTGCTTCTATTGATTTCTTGCATAATCTGCTTTGCAGTTTTCTTTCTCTGACAAAAAATTTTGTTCTTCTCAATGTGCTCTCTCAGCTTCCCAAGAACATCTGTAAGAGTTTCATTCAGTTCAAACCAATCACACAACCTATCAGAAGACATATTTATTTGGCCCCAGAAAAAAAAAATTATTTGCTTGACTGTATTATTTACATGGTCATTCAAGCTGTTTTCATAATTTTTAATTGTATTATTTGCCTTCTTTAGGTCTTCTCTCATTTCTGAGAACTTGTGTTCACTATCTTTTCTTATTTCCTCTGCTTTCTCTTCCCACTCTTTTGCTTTCTGTTCCCACTATTTTGTTTTTACCCTCTCATTCTCTAATTCTTTCTTTAAGTTATTGGTTGCCTTTCCCGCACTCTCCAAGTTTTTTTAAAAACTTAATGAAGAGGCTTTTTCATTTTGAAGTTTTTGTTCACTCTGTTCCAATTTTTCCCTCGGAGATTTCAGTTCTGCGTCAATATGTTCTTGCTATCCAACTCCAATTGCTTCTTTAGAGGATGAATTTTTTATCCCTCTCTCTAATTCTTTGCACCTATTTTCTGCTGCTTCCTCAGTTGCCTTTACATTTGTCAGGTCTGCCTTTAACTTATCTATTGTGCCCTGAAGCTTTCCTTTCTCTCTCTCCAACTTCATCAGTGAACTATAGACCACTTGGTTGGTCATTTTCAACACATTTATCTTGTCCACATTTTTAATTTTGGATAAATCCATTTGGAGGGTGCTAACTTGAAATTGAGATGGATCTAACTGACTCTCTGGTGGATTGTTATCTCTAGCTGGGGGCATAACAACCATGAATTCCATCATGTCTTTATTTGGGTCATATTTGGGAAATAGCCTGTTTGTTGCAGGTTCCACCTCATGAGTAGCAGCAACTACTTCCATCTTCATTGTCTTACTATGTTGTCTATTCTTGTTTTTTGATTGTTCATAGTTAGTTACAAAATCATTGTAACAAAAATCAGGGTTTTGTGACACAATTGATTGTTTGAATGGTGAAATAGCACTTGCACTAATGTAGGAGCTTCCACCTATGTTTCTTGTGGTGCTGCTAATTACACCATGAGGATTAGCAACACCCTGACCCATTACAAGTGGAGTATTTGGACTGTTCTGAACCTAAGGGTTTTGTCCTGAAGGTTGGGAAATTGTTGGAGTCCCAGTCACCATTGGCATTGTTGTACCAATACTTGTCAAAACCTTTTGCTTCTTGACACTGCCTTGATTTGTGGGAACAATTGTTTTCGTGTCTGTCTATAATGTCCTTTTTGAACCACTAGTTGTAGTTGTAGTTGTAGTGCTTGATTCGGATTGAATCTAAGTGCTTGGAACAAATGGAACTGTATTTGAAGCTAGAACAAGTGGAATTGATTGAGTTGATGAATATGATGATTGAACTCCAAGCCCAAGGCCTGGTTTCACACCATGTTTTGGTTGAGTTGTTGGGTCAGGTAAAGACCAAACCCCTTGTCTAGTAGGACCCAAACCACCAAAACCTTGGTAGCCCATTTTTTGTATAATATCTTCCCCTTTGGTATATTGATCTTTTTTGGAGGCATCAACTCCTCTACTAATTGAATATATTGTACTGGATGTGGGATTCACAGAATCCTGGTCATCGTCATTGTCATCTGGATATGCTTCGGCTGGGTGCTCCTTATTCCACAATTCATTAAACTTTGTATCCTCTTCCACATCATAAAGATCTACAAAGGTCTTTGGCTCACCGAGATTCTTCCTCATTTCCCAAAAAATCAGAAATTTTGGTTCGAGTCCAATTATCATCAATACATTCATTCATTAGCTTTTTTGGAATAGAATTTGTAGATGGTTGAGCAGCTTTCTAGTAGAAATTGGACAATTTCATACTCATGGCCTACACTTTTCCTTTCTGTTTGTGCAATGCCATAATTTTTTATGAAAATTCCTGTATTGACATATTATTTTCAGCAACATATTTCTCCATCTCTTTTTTGACCTCCTCCCAGGAATCCATGTTTTTAAATTTTTCAATCAATGGCATACTTTCATGTTGACATTTGCTTGCAGAGTTCCCATTCTCTCTAAGCTTTGTTCCAATTATGTTGAGTGGATCCAACTGCCAGTGACTGTCAACATCAAAGTGAAAAATTGTAAAAAAGGCTTCTGCCACTTTGAATCCTCTTCTCTCAAATGTGAACCCTCCAAATGAGAAAGGCAAGGAAGGAAATATCATTTTCTTTTGCTGACCACTAAAGAGTACATTTGTGCTCTCCATCTGCCATACATATTCCAATGCAAATACCCTCTTTGTTACATGTATTGGAAGTTTGTAGGGTTCTACTATTGAACCGTAAAACCTTAACACTGTGTACTCTTCCATGAAGTACCAGTCAGCCAATTGTATTTTACTTCCAAGTTGAATTAAATCTCTACAAGTAGCAGGTAATCTAGGCATTGGAGTGCCTATAATTTTATCATACATTGGTGCCAAAATGAAGTCTACAAAATTGTTGTAGTTCCTTCTGTTATCAATCATCCTTATCTGAGGTGTCAACTCATATATTGGATTTTGGCCCTGACTGCAAAGCTTGTTTGTCTGAAATATTGCATGATGCTTTGCTAAGAGAAGATAGCACAAGTAGGTTGTGAATCTAAATGTCTTCTGTGAACCTGTTTTAATCATTAGTAATTGTTCTTGCATGCAACGAACAATGTGCTAAATAAAACAATATTTTACTGGCTCTTTTTCAAAATGAATATGAAAAAGCATTTCAAGAATGCTAGCACCCACTTCTTTGTTACTATCCAATCCCAAACAAAATGCTAGCAAGGAAATACTATCTTGAACCCATTGCACAAAAATTTCATAATCATAAGGAGGCCTATGATCTAGACTCAGGCTTGAACCGTTTGTAATTGTTATTCCTCTAATATAAGAATCTCTCTGTGTTGCATCTATTTTTTCATAATCCTCTGCCAACTTTCTCAGGTTAATTTGCACATTTGAGTTTTGCTATTCAAACCCTAGGTTCAACAGACTAGTAAATTCACTCTCAGTTATGGACAAAATTTCCTCCTAGGTATTTTTATTCACAATTGCGTTTTTATTTTCATCATAATTTTCAGCGCAGACCATGACAATTTATGGGCAAGGGAATACTTGAGGTAACGCCATGCTTGCCAACCCAGCATTCCACGATGCAATTTTATTTGCTGTTGCATTTACCTTTGGGTTAAATTTAGAAAATTTGGAACCCTTGTTTGGATTGTTCCACTTGTTTTCAATTGCAAATCTAATTTCCATTATTCCCTTATTTCCATGAGTAACAAGATCATAAATATCATGGAATACATCTATGAAACCTAGTGTTTTAAGTAGATTGTGGAATTCTATTATCTAACTTGTCTTTTTACTCATAGTCTTATTCTTGATAATTTTTTTGCCCATCGTGGTAAGCTAGTAAGTGGTAACCTAAACCGGTATCACTATTTACTTGTAGGAAAATTCAAATATTTATACACAGCTATAGCCTACAAGCCTACAATTTACAGGGGTGATTCAAGAATCAAAATTAAACCCTAACAAGTAACAGGATAATTTTTTTCTATAATATAAACAGTAAAGTTGTAAATCAAGAGATTTGAAAAATTTAAAATGCAAGACCTACGTGTTCAGGATTTTAGTAGTTACCTGTTACCCTTAGCTTCAATTTTTGTAGACTTTGACTGGGAATAGGTTACAGAGCTTCAACCAAGAGACTTTGTTGCACTTTCTTTCCTCAACATAGAAATTTAGAATCCGTAAACCCTTTCTAAATCCGCACACTACTGGAAAGTGAAACTTAAAGGCTAAAGCACCAAAATTGTACAATCTAGAGTCGTCACCACTCATCTGTGATCTAACGATTGACTCACCTGACGAGTCAACAACTACAAGTCAGACGTGTCACGTCATCATCAAATGGCATTGTTGGTAGGACCATGCGAGACTGTGAGTGGAATGTCTTACGTGTTTAGTGACATGTGTCATGATTCCATAATGGGGTTTGAAAAGATGGCGTTGCTTTTCCCTTTCATCCTGAAATACAACTTCGGTCGTTGATCTACAATAATCCAACAGTCATAATGGCGTTGTTTTCCTGTGGTACTGGTGGCCCCGGGCCCCCGTGTTCATGGGTCCCATTAACTCACCTAGTCACCACTCACCCGACGGCTGAGTCAGACGTGTCACATCATCATCAAATGGCATTGTTGGTAGGACCATGCGAGACTGTGAGTGGAACATAAGACTCTTACGTGTTTAGTGACATGTGTCATGATTCTGGAACGGGTTTCAAAAGATGGGGTTGCTTTTTCCCTTTTATCCTGAAATACAACTTCGGTCGTTGATCTACAATAATCCAACGGTCATAATGGTGTTTTGTCCCTGTGGTACTGGTGGCCCCGGGCCCCATGGGTCCCATTAACTCACCTAGTCACCACTCACCTGACGGCCGACATGTGTCATGATTTCAAAATGGGTTTCAAAAGATGGGGTTTCTTTTCCCTTTCATCCCGAAGTCCATCATACATGGTCGATCTGTTCTCATCCAATGGTAGTTATTTGCAACAGACATTGTTAAATGTTATAATGTTATTTTTTCCTTTATAAATATTAATTAATAATGGATAATAAGTTAATAACATTTAAAGTTATTTAATTGAATAGTAACAATTTTAGCCAATCAAATTCAAAATGCACTATTTTTTTAATAATATTAAATTCTAATAAATTTCAGAGGCCGAAGTTAAGGACCAAGGTTAGTGTTTAGAGATAATGAGATTTATGTGGTCACTGACTCGCTGACTCGCTAGGTCTCCCAAACATGAGTTAAAGTAATATTTTTTATTGATTAAATAGTATACTTAATGTTAAAATGATAATTTTTTATTGATTATAACTTTAACATTGATAATTATAATCACATATGATTATCATACCTTAAAATTAGAAAACAATAAATTCTTTCTCTAACCTTATTAATTCATTTGTCTATCAAATTGATTATATAGTATTCTTAAAGTTAAAATGATATTTTTTATTGATTTAGATTATAACTTTAACAATGGTAATTATAATCACAGATTCACATATAATTCTCATACATTATAATTAGAATACCATAAATTCTTTCTCTAACCTTATTAATTCATTTGTCCTTCAAAATTCTATAAATCTTTCATATTAAATTTACGAGTGTGTGAATTTTGACAAGTAACATTACCCAAACTTAATGTTAGTACTCAGTGATAACTGATAAGACATTTATTTTATTAATACGCAGATAAATCATAAAGCAACTAATTAAAATATTGCAATCATAGTGACAAAGAAGTCTAAGAACCATTTTTTGTACAAATTGAAATGAGCTAAAGCTTGCAAAATTTTTTATTGATTAAATAGTATACTTAATGTTAAAATGATATTTTTTATTGATTATAACTTTAACATTGATAATTATAATCACATATAATTATCATACCTTATAATTAGAAAATAATAAATTCTTTCTCTAACCTTATTAATTCATTTGTCTGCCAAATTGATTATATAGTATTCTTAAAGTTAAAATGATATTTTTTATTGATTTAGATTATAACTTTAACATTGATAATTATAATCACAGATTAACATATAATTCTCATACATTATAATTAGAATACCATAAATTATTTCTCTAACCTTATTAATTCATTTGTCCTTCAAAATTCTATAAATCTAACCTTATTAATTCATTTGTCCTTCAAAATTCTATAAATCTTTCATATTAAATGTATGAGTGTGTGAATTTTGACAGGTAACATTACCCAAACTTAATGTCAGTACTCAATGATAACTGATAAGGCATTTCTTTTATTAACTATAATTGTCTACATTGTACAACTGTGATACATGTAACATCATACATATCTAATACGCAGATAAATCATAAAGCAACTAATTAAAATATTGCAATCATAGTGACAAAGAAGTCTAAGAACTATTTTTTTTACAGATTGAAATGAGCGAAATTTTCATTGTTTTCTTTTCATAAAATTATAATTACATAAAGATTGTCTAGTTCCACTTCCAGAACAAAGAGGAACCTACTATAAACAAAAAAAATAAAAAAATGAGGTATGTTTTTATAAAACAAAAACCATTAGAAGACTAGTAGTCCAGTGTCTACTTCCAGTACAATAGTAAATACTACAAAAAGAAACATACTATAAATAAGAAAAAACCATAAACTTTTTATCAAAAAAACCAGTAGTAGTCCTCTACTAATTTTGGCCTTCGGCTCCATCTAAGTAGAATTCACGAGAGATGATTATCTGTGTGATTTCATCCAGCCACCCACATTCACCCGCCTCAGCCTCCTCTTCGTCAAGGGAAAACCACTTTCGAAGGAAATCCCTAGCAAGCAGGGCCCATTTTCTATGGCGCTTATACTGCCCAGCATTGAGGCCCAAAAGAAAAGGTTGCCTGGCCACATTCTGGCCTGGGAGGAGAAGCTTGGGTATTTCACTTGCCCAAGGGATCCCCACCCCTATTTTTGCGAACACGACAACACTAATGTCATCCCCCAAGTACTCTTATTTAAAAACCCTCCTCAGCAACATTAACATCTCCACCTTCTCTCCTTCGAGGTTGAGAAGAGATGCTAAAAAATGGGATGTAATGTCCGTGTTGACCTGGTGCCTATCTTCATTGTTTTGAAACTCTCGGACCAACACCATTCTCACAGCCTCTATAACGAAAGGTCCACCCTCCTTACAAATAGATTCTAAGGCTTCATCAATAAAGGAACCCAAAAAGGCCTTTTGGGCCTCCTTAGATGTGCATATAAGCCTAATTGGAGTGTCCATTTGAAATA